>OW386286.2:76720830-76924491 GCA_936432065.2 Rutpela maculata | reverse complement strand
CGTTCTAACCCACAGAAATGTGGGTTAGGCCGATTACACGCATGACATGTTGCCTAATTCTTTAAAGTAAAGTGAAACTAGTGGCACATCTTTTTAATAGTGGGCAAAGGTCGCTTAGGGCCGTTTCACATTATAAATGTATATACTTAGGCAGCAAGTTGAGCCGATAAACTCAAACGCATAAAATGTGGCTTAGGCCGTTTTCGCGCTGGTAGCCTCAAATGTAGAACATACAAGACGTGCATTGTATTTAATAAAATTGATAAAGTTATAGACTAGTGACAAATTTAAACTGTCTACTTCTAATTTTTAAAGTTAAAAATACAATAAAAATATAAAATATATTTAGCCTAAATACGTTATTGACACTTGTCTCACTTTTAATATCCCAGTTTTCAGTACTCCGATTTCAACCAAATTAGGTCGGTATCAAAGACCTATATTATGTCCTTTTTTGAATAAAACAAAACCTATTTTAGACATTGGCGTGCATTTTTATTAAGAAAGAAAGGTCGATTTTTAGAAAGTCATATTAGGCCATTTTTTTTTTTATTGGAAAACCAATGCAACACTATTAATCAGCATGCTCTAGAACCTCCACGTTCGAAATTTAGTAACATTTTGATATATGGTTTTCGGATTACGGCTCCTTAACATTATGTTTTTTAAACATTAAATAAACAATCAATAACTTGGAAATTGTTTTTCGGGAAAAAGTCATTTTCGCTTTAAATTCACATTTTTTAGCACCTAAAGTCATTGATACTTTAAAATTTTGTAGGCCAAGAATTTTCATTAACAAATTTTCAAAAATTTTGAGCCAGCAGCCCTGTAGGTTATTCGGACATTCAAACCGCTGTCCAAGGAATCACTACTTCCACATCCAAGTCTCTTACAACAAAATACTATATTTGCACTCCACTATGTGGAAATAATTGTTTATGGAACCCCATAAAATTATATGCCACATCGGTAATAGAGAAAGAGTTGGTGGGGGTGAATGAAGTGAAAAAATTCTTGATAATTTTGGCTCTTGTACACACACTAAATCACAGTATTTTTTCACCACCTTTAATAATGGGGGTGGTAATAGAGGTGGTTAATGCCAATTTTTTTTTGAGACCTTAGCTCCTCTTATATTTACTTAAGTAAAAAAAATGTTTGAGGCTTAGGTTCTTGTATATACGCTAAATTACAATTTTATTTTTTTCACCCCCTTTAATAATGAGGTGAGGGTAGTAATGGGGGTGGCTAATACCAAAAAATTTTTTGAGACTTTAAGTTCTTTTATATATACTGAATACCAATTTTATGGACTCCTACCGGCTTGATTTACTTATTTACCCCCATTTACCCCAACCCTTCGATGAAACAAGATGACAATATAATCTAGTTCCAGATCTCGTTAAAGTACAATATGTGTACCAAATTTCAAGTCATATACTTAAACGGTTCCAGAGTAAACGTGCGCATAAAAAAGACCGACAGACAGAATTTTTTTTTCGCCCAAACTTAAAATCTCGACGTTTCGTGACATTTTAAGGCTATTTGAACAATAAAAGTTTTAAAAAATTATTTTGTCGTTAACTATACTTCCACTGGATGTGGAAGTAAAATTACCTAGTTTGAAAGAATCGATGGCATAGACTGGTAGAGAAAGCACAGAATTTTAAAAGAATTTACATTTCTTACGTTATTTAAAAGTATTACATTATTTACATAAAAAAATTGACAGAATATTTCTTAAGTAGAATTTTAGTTATTTTTAAGTAGAATTTCCGACTTTATTTTTTTCTCTGCGCTATTTTTATTAAAACAACAAATATTTTTAGTGCAATATATAATAAAATGCTATTAGAAAGTATCACAATATAAAATGTATGAAAGAAAAGTATGAATTCGGAATTTTTTTAAATTGACCTCTTGTATATTTCGTGAACTATATCTCGGAAACTAGATGTAGAAACAGAGTTGGACTCGTGAGAGCTTTTCATCAGAAGTCGAATCTACAATATATTAAAAATTCAGCCAATTTGACCGCGATAACTTTTTCATATGCTTTGTGCACTTGATTTAAAAAAAAAGTGGTACAACTGTTAAATAAGAAAAAACCCACTTTTATATAAGAATTTGTGCGGGGTCCTCTATCAGTAATATTGGTTGTTTTATTTACGTAATAACTATATAAATACACAGTCTTATTTTTAATAGAATTATTTTTAAAGATAACATTTTGAATAAAAATTTAAAACACATTACAACAAAAATAGCAATTAATATTAAGTCATTGCTCCATCCCCTTCTAAAATTGCTTGTAGCCTCCTAGGTATTGATAAAACTAAATTTTCTGCAATTTGGGTATTACATAAACTTTCCCATGCATCTTCAATCATGGCACGAAGTTGTTCCGCATTTTAGGGACGATAATTTAATTTTTCTATATGCTTTCTCCATAATTCCCCAAATATTCTAAATGGATTAATGTAGGAACTTTTAGAAGGCCACGGTAGCACTTCCACATTATTATCCCGGAGCCATTGTTTTGTATTAAGCGCAGTATGTATGGAGCAATTATCCTGTTGGAAGATAAAATTATCATCTAGATATAGTTAGTTTCCCTTACTGATGCATAACATTTTCAAGTATCTCAATATATTTAGTGGAACTAAAATGACCATCAATAAACCAATACATTCCCCATTCCTCCTTGACTAATCCATGCCCAGGTAATTAACATGAAATCGTCCGATTTAATTGAATCAAATGTAAAATCTTGATTGTATCTCTGTCCACGAGAAGATATAATCATTACACAGCTGCTAAAAAATACAAATTAACGGAAAAAAGGACAAGGACGGCTCATTTTTGCACTCAACCATAATATGTTGTACAATGAAGGACTTGCTCAAGGCATATTTTCTGATGAAAAAGTTTTCCAGTTGTGTAATGATTATATCTTCTCGTGGACAGAGATACAATCAAGATTTTACATTTGATTCAATTAAATCGGGACGATTTCATGTTAATACCTGGGCATGGATTAGTCAAGGAGGAATGGGAATGTATTGGTTTATTGATGGTCATTTTAGTTCCACTAAATATATTGAGATACTTGAAAAATGTTATGCATCAGTAAGGGAACTAACTATATCTAGATGATAATTTTATCTTCCAACAGGATAATTGCTCCATACATACTGCGCTTAATACAAAACAATGTCTCCGGGATAATAATGTGGAAGTGCTACCGTGGCCTTCTAAAAGTTCCTACATTAATCCCATTTAGAATATTTGGGGAATTATGGTGAAGCATATAGAAAAATTAAATTATCGTCCCTAAAATGCGGAACAACTTCGTGCCATGATTGAAGATGCATGGGAAAGTTTATGTAATATACCCAAATTGCAGAAAATTTAGTTTTATCAATACCTAGGAGGCTACAAGCAATTTTAGAAGGGGATGGAGCAATGACTTAATATTAATTGCTATTTTTGTTGTAATGTGTTTTAAATTTTTATTCAAAATGTTATCTTTAAAAAATAATTCTATTAAAAATAAGACTGTGTATTTATATAGTTATTACGTAAATAAAACAACCAATATTACTGATAGAGGACCCCGCACAAATTCTTATATAAAAGTGGGTTTTTTCTTATTTAACAGTTGTACCACTTTTTTTTAAATCAAGTGCACAAAGCATATGAAAAAGTTATCGCGGTCAAATTGGCTGAATTTTTAATATATTGTAGATTCCGACTTTCTGATGAAAAGCTCTCACGAGTCCAACTCTGTTTCTACATCTAGTTTCCGAGATATAGTTCACGAAATATACAAGAGGTCAATTTAAAAAAATTCCGAATTCATACTTTTCTTTCATACATTTTATATTGTGATACTTTCTAATAGCATTTTATTATATATTGCACTAAAAATATTTGTTGTTTTAATAAAAATAGCGCAGAAAAAAATAAAGTTTGAAAAAGTTGGCGAAGGTGTCGGAAATTCTACTTAAAAATAACTAAAATTCTACTTAAGAAATATTCTGTCAATTTTTTTTATGTAAATAATGTAATACTTTAAATAACGTAAGAAATGTAAATTCTTTTAAAATTCTGTGCTTTCTCTACCAGTCTATGCCATCGATTCTTTCAAACTAGGTAATTTTACTTCCACATCCAGTGGAAGTATAGTAACGACAAAATAATTTTTAAAAACTTTTATTGTTCAAATAGCCTTAAAATGTCACGAAACGTCGAGATTTTAAGTTTGAGCGAAAAAAAAATTCTGTCTGTCGGTCTTTTTTATGCGCACGTTTACTCTGGAACCGTTTAAGATATTGACTTGAAATTTGATACACATATGTACTTTAACGAGATCTGGAACTAGATTATATTGTCATCTTGTTCCATCGAAGGGTTGGGGTAAATGGGGGTAAATAAGTAAATCAAGCCGGTAAGAGTCCATAAAATTGGTATTCAGTATATATAAAAGAACTTAAAGTCTCAAAAAATTTTTTGGCATTAGCCACCCCCATTACTACCCTCACCTCATTATTAAAGGGGGTGAAAAAAATAAAATTGTAATTTAGCGTATATACAAGAACCTAAGCCTCAAACATTTTTTTTTACTTAAGTAAATATAAGAGGAGCTAAGGTCTCAAAAAAAAATTGGCATTAACCACCTCTATTACCACCCCCATTATTAAAGGTGGTGAAAAAATACTGTGATTTAGTGTGTGTACAAGAGCCAAAATTATCAAGAATTTTTTCACTCCATTCACCCCCACCAACTCTTTCTCTATTATCGATGTGGCATATAATTTTATGGGTTCCATAAACAATTATTTCCACATAGTGGAGTGCAAATATAGTATTTTGTTGTAAGAGACTTGGATGTGGAAGTAGTGATTCCTTGGACAGCGGTTTGAATGTCCGAATAACCTACAGGGCTGCTGGCTCAAAATTTTTGAAAATTTGTTAATGAAAATTCTTGGCCTACAAAATTTTAAAGTATCAATGACTTTAGGTGCTAAAAAATGTGAATTTAAAGCGAAAATGACTTTTTCCCGAAAAACAATTTCCAAGTTATTGATTGTTTATTTAATGTTTAAAAAACATAATGTTAAGGGGCCGTAATCCGAAAACCATATATCAAAATGTTACTAAATTTCGAACGTGGAGGTTCTAGAGCATGCTGATTAATAGTGTTGCATTGGTTTTCCAATAAAAAAAAAATGCCTAATATGACTTTCTAAAAATCGACCCTTTCTTTCTTAATAAAAATGCACGCCAATGTCTAAAATAGGTTTTGTTTTATTCAAAAAGGACATAATATAGGTCTTTGATACCGACCCTAATTTGGTTGAAATCGGAGTACTGAAAACTGGGATATTAAAAGTGAGACAAGTGTCAATAACGTATTTAGGCTAAATATATTTTATATTTTTATAGTATTTTTAACTTTAAAAATTAGAAGTAGACAGTTTAAATTTGTCACTAGTCTATAAACTTTATCAATTTTATTAAATAACAATGCACGTCTTGTATGTTCTACATTTGAGGCTACCAGCGCGAAAACGGCCTAAGCCACATTTTATGCGTTTGAGTTTATCGGCTCAACTTGCTGCCTAAGTATATACATTTATAATGTGAAACGGCCTAAGCGACCTTTGCCCACTATTAAAAAGATGGTGCCACTAGTTTCACTTTACTTTAAATAATTAGGCAACATGTCATGCGTGTAATCGGCCTAACCCACATTTCTGTGGGTTAGACCGTTTTTTAGGGTTAGGCCGTTTTCGCGCTGGTAGCCTCATTTATACTTACCTAATTTAGTAAATTACTAATCAATTATCTGAATCTACCTGACTTGAGCACTACACTCGACTCGTGTTTAGTCAAGCATGTTAGCGTAGAAGATCTTGCCTCACTCGTCTGTCCCCCCTTTGACTGTGTGTTTATACTTCTACTCTCATGTGGATTCGATATGTTTTGAGATGTTTGATAGACGAGAAAGGTAAACGTTTGGGACCGCAGTTGATGCAGTTTTGGAAGCAAATTTTCCTGTCTCAAGATCTACTACTTCTAGAGGTAATAGATTTTGAGGCAGGAAAATTTGCTTCCAAAACTGCATCAACTGCGGTCTCAAATGGATTATCTTGAAGGTAATTTATAAGGGCTTCATCTTGTTGCTCATTACTTCTAGCCCTTTTGGAGCTAGTCATCTCATTAAGGCGGATTTTCACATATGAAGTAGTTTATGGCGTGTACATACAAGAAACGGTGGTCAGCTGGCGCACCCGCGGTGGGGGAAGCTACGGGAACGCCACCCACACGTAAAAAATTTATTGAAATAAAAAAATTACCATCAAAGTTGAAATTTTGTATGTTGTTTAATGATGTTAAAAAGTGATAAAAAAATCATAAAATAACGATGGATAATACGTCCGCTGCTCATATGTACAGTGTGTCCCACTTGAGGACTAACCACCCCCGTAAAATTTTTATTTATAAACTGATTTTTAGGGTTTTTTTTAATATGTAGATCTCGCAAAAAGGCATTAGAAACTTTATATTAATTCCGGCACTCAAATCCACGGCCAGCTACAACCATTGTTTATGTGCGAAATATTGAAAAGTACTATTAGGGAGTATTGGAACGGATTCTTATTCAGGATCACCTATATACCTTTTATATCACTTAGAACTTGATTTGCTTTTTAAAAACTTTTATTTTGGTTTTACACAATATTTTATATTATTATATTTGGTTAGATATAAATGTTACAATAGTTAATATGCTTGGTATAAAGATTAAATGTATACTGAACGCAAATGCGTCTGTTGGTCATATTTATAAGGTTTGATATCAACGTAGGCACAGCATTCTGGGAATTGTTGCCGTGCCAGCGTTTCACATGAGAAGTCTAGGAAGTTGTTATCGCTTAGGTGATAAATGTATCAAATTATATCACGTACCATGATAAGAATATAAAGTTACTTATTTAGATAAGATACTTAGATATTTGAATACATTGATGTGGTTTGTTTAGCATATAACAACTCCCTTTCTTTTTGAAAAGTCGGTGTTATTCACCGACTTTTTGGGAAAAATCGGTCATTTCTTCCTCTTCTGTAGGTAGATGAGGTCTTCTTCTCAGGAGGGTGCCAATTCTTTTCAGCATCTCATTAGGGGTGGAGTCCTTGGATTCCTTACAACCACAGCATCTTTTCCTGCATTTCCAGGCGATGAAGGCGGCTAGGAGACAGATGGACAGACCAATAACTGTATACATGCTTAAAGAAAAATGTTTAGTTATAAATGGCTCGTTTATTAGTTTGTCTAAGTCTCTAGAGTATTGCTCAAGTTTGTGGTTGGCTATGTCTAGATTTTCGACATTTAGATGATCGAACTGGAGAGGTTCCAACTTGGGTAGCTGGAGTTTTTCGGGAATGTCACTACAACAGTCATAGGGTATAACCACTGGATGTGAATTGTCCGTAATGTTGATGGTATTGCGGCTTTCTGCTTGCACTTTTGTTATACCGACAAACGCGTAACAGTCCGGGTGGAGTTTTAATATAGAGTTCTTATTAACACTGGTGATTTTTGTGTCCATTTTATTACAGTTTATGGTGATGTGAATGGGTTCAGAGACAATTATTAACCACACATTGCCTTGTAGTTTCTGAACGTTATAACCTTGTCCATAGACGAGGGAACTTACACAGTTTTCTGGGATTTTTCTGAAGTTTTTCAGTAGCTGGGCTTCGCATGCTGCACTGCTGTCGATCGGGTAGGCGTAGAGGTCTGAGCATAGTTTCTTATGGGAATCTAGTTGTTTGCATGTACTCAGGTCCTTGACGGGGATGTACATTAGTGAATCATCGTTACGCGCAAGGAATTTTTGTGAGAATGACAAGACATGGTGAAGGCCAGTTCTGTTGTCTAGTATAGGGATAGGATACAAATGATACAGGGTATAAAGTTGTTGTTCTACTAGTGGTATTCTTAGAACGAAAACAAGATCTGATTTTGATTGAAAGGCTTCTAGTTCGATAATTTCTAGGTATTGAGGAATTTCTGAATATTTTACCGGTAGGGGTAGATTATTTTTTACTAAGTTTTGAGAGATTTCCTGAAGTGCAGTAATCAAACTTTCTGGTGAAATAATTGAAGAGTGTATTATTTTCAGACGAGCAAATGTGATCGCGTTCAAAATGTCATCAAGGTTGCTCTGGAGGTACAAGTAACTTTCAGTCAATTTTTCACATGTTTCGATAAATTTTAGTTCGGCTTGAACCAGTGCAACTCTATCATTTACTTTATGCAGTCCGATTTGAATCTTTTTCATATCCTCGTTAAACGTTACGATATTAATTTGCATATTTTGGATCGTTTCGTTAAAGGTTTTTACGACGGTAGAGGTAACGGATATTTGATTTTTCAGGAGGTTTTCTATTTGATGTTGATCTTTGTTTAATTTGTTAATACTGTCTGTGAAGAATTGTCCATCTTCCGCATCTAGATTGCCGGTAATTGCTTTAAATATACTACCTGCTCCATTTAATATACCGCGCTTGAATCGTTTGGTGTTAACAAAGATTTCTTCAAATTTTACCTTAAGGGAATTTGATACTTGGTTTAGGAGTGTTATGTGTGTTTTGACTTTGACTAGGAATTCTTTCGTTTCGCGTGTATCGGGGGTGAATATATTTACAATTGATTCTAAAATTTTGTTGTTGTTGATAAAGGCTTCTTCGAGGCTTGATAGATTTTTATGGACTAGCAGAGTCCATTTATTATTGGAAATTATTATCCTCGTTTCGTCGTGGTAATAGACTCCGACGGTGTTATTGATGGGTGTTATTTGGTACTGGGACATGGCTGCTCCGATCAGCAAGGTGAACCTGTAAGGCAATTTAGGCTTCAATATATGGTTTTAATCTGTCAAAGTTAGCTTTAGTTTTTTGTTTTGTTTTTTTGTTAAGGAGGGTGGCTGAGTTTTTGTGAAGTTCCAAAATCTCAAATGGCCCGTTATATTTATTACGTAACTTATCGGTGATTTGGGATTCTTTTAAATACACCTTTTGACCAATCTGATATTCGGGGGTTTCCTTTGAAACGTGGGCGTCGAACCGAACTTTCGCTTTTTGTTTTTGTATTTCAGTTCTGGCGCGCGCGACTTTATAATAATAAGAGAGGCGATTATTTAAGTCTCTGACGTATTTCGTGACTAGTTCTTCCTGATTATATAGCGTTTCAGGTGGTCTACTGGACGTGTGTCCGAAAACTAACTCGTAGGGTGTAAATCCGTGAGTTTTATTAGTAGAGGTATTATAGCATATTATCGCGTAAGGTAATATGTTGAAGGGGTGTTCGTCAGGGTGTTCTGCCACGTGTGCTCGGATCATTTCCAACAAGGTAGCGTGGAACCTTTCTAAGGAACCATTAGATTGGGGGTGTCCGACACTAGACTGCGTTACTTTGATGTCATAGAGGAGACATAAATCTTTTAGGATGGCGTTATCGAATTCTCGGCCATAATCGCAATGGATTCGAAGGGGTGTTCCGAAGTGCTGGAAGTAAACGAGTAGGGTGTTTGCGATTGATTTTGCCGATTTATCTTTGATAGGATACGCTTGAGTGAATTTTGTAAGTTCGTCGCGTATAGTAAGTGCGTAATTTTTCGTTGGGACTTCTAGGACGTCTATGTTTATACGTTCAAACGGGGATTTAGGCGTCTCCGTAATTACGAGAGGGTTATCTAAATTTTTGCGACAGATTTTTGTTTCTTGGCAGATTTTGCAGGCTTTTATGAAATTTTCGACGTCTTTTGTCAATCCTTTCCAATTGTATTTCTCTCGAATACGACGAATAGTCTCATTTATTCCACGGTGGAGATGAGCTTTGCCAGTATGATGCTGGTCGATAATAATTGGGATTTCGTCGTCACTAGGTGTTCTAGTAACGTTTTGACATATTTTGAGTT
The DNA here is from genome assembly GCA_936432065.2 of Rutpela maculata. Lineage (NCBI taxonomy): Eukaryota > Metazoa > Arthropoda > Insecta > Coleoptera > Cerambycidae > Rutpela > Rutpela maculata. The sequence goes on along the minus strand of OW386286.2, from coordinate 76,914,499 downwards.
TCACGTCTTTTTCCGATAAAAGAAATGACAAAATTTCAAGAATAGGGAGTTCGACATTGTTTTCGATACAATACGTTTTGGAGTCGTCGAACTCTTCACGACCTTTGTATAGGGAGATAAATAGATTTTGGATTACGGTTTCGGGGTCGTATGGTAGAGCCACGATAAAGTAATTTCTATGTCGCACCGACTTACTCGATAATTTATTTAATTCTAAATCTCGGAAGTCTGCGTTTTCTTCGAACAAATCTTCAAGGATTTTATAATGAAAATCTTTGAGATCGTTTTGTTGGAAAAAGGTCACTATATTTTTATTGGTTTTGTCCAGGAGTTGCCCGTTCGAAAATTCAATTTTAGAATAATCGATAAGTGACTTTGTTTTATACAATTTTACGAAAGTTTCGAATTCGTTCAGGACATCTTCTTGTTCGTTTGTTTCCGTCGTGTCGCTTGTCGTGTCCTGACTATCAGGATCGGGTTCTATTGGAGTTGAGGGACTTTGAACGGGGTACGTTACTAGTTTTGATTCTGCTTGAAAGTTAGAGGAATCTTGGATGTGATTTATCTTTATGCGGGAAAGAGCGTCTGCATTTTTATTAATGCGGCCGGGTTTATATTCGATTTCGTATTCGTATTCTTCAAGCTTCAGTCGCCAACGTGCTAGGCGGCTACCGGGGTCTTTTATCGAAAAGAGCCACGTTAAAGGTCTATGGTCAGTTATTAGTTTGAACTTTCGACCAAATATGTACGGACGGAAGTGTTTCACGGCCCATACTATAGCTAAAAGTTCACGCTCTATGGTTGAGTATTTGGTTTCGGCTTTACAGAGGGTCCTTGAGGTGAAAGCTATTGGTAAGTCTTTGCCAATGGGGCCTTGTGAGAGCACGGCGCCGATGGCGAATGCGCTTGCATCAGTGGTGAGTAGAAACGTTTCGTCGAAGTTTGGGTAGATAAGTACTGGCGTCGAAGTAAGGGCTTGTTTCAATTCCTCGAAGGATTTGTGACATTCTGAGTCGAAAGCAAAAGGGACATCCTTTTGTAACAATTTGGTGAGGGGCTTGGATAGTTTCGCGAAATTACTTATAAATCTGCGATAATAACCTGCCAACCCGAGGAAGGATTTGATCTCCTTCTGGTTAGTAGGCTGGGGAAAGTTTTCGATGCATTGTATCTTATCGGGGTTTGGTTTTACTCCTTCCTTGGTTATGAGATGGCCTAGGTATGCGACTTCTTTACGAAGGAACTCGCATTTATCAGGTTGGATTTTTAAGTTGGCATTTCGAAGTCGTTTGAACACTTCTGTGAGGCGAGAAATGTGTTCGTGAACTGTCGGGGAATATATGATAATATCATCCATATATACCAGACATCTCTCGTTTTGAATGCCCATGAGGATGTTGTCCATAACCCTTTGGAAGGTGGAAGGGGCATTTTTAAGGCCGAAGGGCATACGAACGAATTCATAGTGCCCGTTGTCTACGCTAAATGCACTTTTCGGGATGTCTTTCGGATCTATCTCGATCTGGTGGAACCCAGAGGCTAAGTCCAATGTTGTGAAGTACTGGCACTTGCCTAATTGATCCAGGAGATCTGAGATGTTGGGTAGAGGGTATTTATCTCCTACAGTTAACTCGTTGAGTTTTCTGTAGTCTACAACCACACGCCATTTCGGCTTACCCGAAGCATCAAGTTTCTTAGGGACAACCCACACTGGAGATGACCAGGGGGAGTTAGAGGGACGAATAATATTTTGTTCTAACATTTTGGATACCTGCGTTTTGACTTCTTCTTTGTGTATCTGAGGGTATCGGTACGATTTCGTGAATACCGGTTTCGCGTCATTGGTATCTATCGCGTGTTTAATTTCATTGGTGAAAGTTAGTTGGTCACCTTCAAGATAAAAAATGTCCGCGTATTCTAGGCAAAGTTGTGTTATTAGTTCATTTTCTTCCATGTTTAGGTGGTCTAGACGGAGTTGGTTTTTTATTTCATAATGTCTGTCTACGCAAGTTTGGGAGGTTTCTTCGTCCATATAATTCAGTGAGAAATTTTGGATCGGTTCTAGTTTTAAATTTGAAAAATTAACGGTTTTGGGTACCGCGTTTACGTTTAATATAGAGGTAATAAATTCACCTTTATCGTCTATCTGAACTATCGCGTTAGGGAGTCTTACCTTGTCTACTTCGGTAGCTAGCAGTATAGCTTCCGTACTGGTCAAGTGACATTTAAGTTTGGTAATTTGTTCTATACGTGGTTCAACTGAAATTATATTTGATATATTACGAGTGGTATCACGATTATCTGGGTTTGGGTAATTTTGTACGTTTGGCAGACCCTGGTCTGTGACTTTGTGGATCGGGATTGTTTTGAAATTTGTTACAAGTTTTTTGTTTTTTATATCCACTATACAATTGTAATGTTCTAAGAAATCAGACCCTAGGAGTCCATCGAATTCTATGTCAAGATCACATACATAAATTTTAAATGGTTCATTGTTGTCAAACGGGATAAAGACGGCTTCGTTAATATTTATTTTTTTGTCAGTTATGCCTTGGATCGTAATGTTTTCCGGACATCTCCTACTATAATTTTCACAAATTTTGGGTTTGAATATGGATAGTCCTGCGCCCGTGTCTATTAATAATCTATGCGTGTTAGTAATGTCATAGATATAATACAAATTTTTGGATTTGACAGACAATAAGGGGCTTATAGGAACTGTTGTTCCGGGAAGTTGAGATTCGGGTTGAAATTGTCCAAGTTCATTTTGCCAAATTGGGTTTGCAATACTGTCATCTCGGGGTCTCCGGTTTTGTGATAAGGCGGGTCCGACTGGGCATGTGGGCCTGATCGAAAATCCCGATTATATACAGGTGTTGTATCGAAAGTGGATTCGTCCGTGTAATAATTTTCGGAGGGACTATTAGCAGTATAATAGTCTTCGTTGCTGTTGTCGTATTCCGAAGTATTAGCTGTATAATAGTTCGGACTTGCGTAGGGGTTATTATCAGTATAATATCCCTCGTTAATATTTTCGTAAGGGTTATCGTGAACGTAATAACTTTGATTTTGTTGCTCTAGGTTTTCGGGTTCAGTATTTTGATTGAGATGAAGCGTTTTTCTATTTGAATTTGGTCTATAATAATTAGGGTTAGGTTGAATCGCAGGTGGTCTTGCATTATTGAAATTTGGGTTTGGTGCAATGACGGGTGGTCTTTGTTGCTGGAAGTTTTGTGAGCTTCCAGGATTTTGGTTATAATAGTTAGGTCTTTGTTGTTGGAAATTTTGCGAATTTTCAGGATTTTGATTATAGTAATTAGGCCTAGGATAGATTTGGGGAGTACCAAAATTTGGGGGTCGAGAACTTTGTTGTCTCTGACGGCATTCATTAGCGACGTGTCCCGTACGTTTGCAAAATGAACAATGTCTTGCAGGTAAGGGGAAGTTTTGGTTACGCGTGGGAGTGATTGCACTATTGTTGCGATTGGTTTTTTGTGTTTCAAAGTAATTTAGTTGGAGTTCTTTTCAAACTCTCGTTATTGCTTTTAGCATATTCTCAGGGTCGCTTGCCCTAACAACATGCGCAAGTTTGGGTTCTAGTCCCGTGAGTAGGGTGTTCAAAACCATGCCCTCAGTTAATTGCGTTTGGGCTTGTTTTTGTGCCGCTGTTAACCGCTGTTTATGAACAGAAGCATGCATTTTTGCTTCGTGAGTTTGTAAGCGCGCAATAAACGTGAGCGGAGATTCACCGGGAAGTTGTCGCATTCTTTGCAAGTCTTGTATCAAGGAGGTTAGGTCTCTACTATCACCAAAATGATTCTCTAAAAGAGTCTTAATTTCTTCCCAATGAGTGGGATTTCTAGAGTTCACCAGTTCAGCTGCACGGCCTTTTAATTTGTTTTTTATATGAACAGTTAAAAGTACCACCTGGTTACCAATCGACATGCCATAAGCGGTTCTGCATGAATTTAGGAATGTATTTAAATTTATTTGATTACCGTCATATTCAGGAATAATTGAAAATATTTCGCTCAATTTATACGGTTCAACAGCGTCTGGTTGAGGTTGAGGTTGTGGCTCGTGCTGTTGTTGGTTTTGTTGTTGTTGTTGGTGAGCCATATTTCGAGTAGTTACTGGCATAAACTAATTTGAATTTGAAAACTTAGATTTATTTTACTTATAATAGCAATGGACAACAGAACTGTTCTTTCCACGGACAATACGCAAGAAATGATTATTATTTTAATTAAATTTGCACTAAAAACGAGATGATTCAATAAGTACTTACACGTAATAAATATTCATTTGTAGGTTCTTTCTTGATTTAGGGATTGGAATCCGCCGCCCGTCGTCAAAGGTCTCCTTGTTCCGGCGATCCTTTCCTGAAGTTAGGCCCTTTTTTTGGGTGTTCCTTATTCTTCGGGGAGGTTTTCGTTGGTTAGGCTCTTCTTCCAGGCGTTATTACCAATCCTACCGACTGCGCCACTTTTATATCACTTAGAACTTGATTTGCTTTTTAAAAACTTTTATTTTGGTTTTACACAATATTTTATATTATTATATTTGGTTAGATATAAATGTTACAATAGTTAATATGCTTGGTATAAAGATTAAATGTATACTGAACGCAAATGCGTCTGTTGGTCATATTTATAAGGTTTGATATCAACGTAGGCACAGCATTCTGGGAATTGTTGCCGTGCCAGCGTTTCACATGAGAAGTCTAGGAAGTTGTTATCGCTTAGGTGATAAATGTATCAAATTATATCACGTACCATGATAAGAATATAAAGTTACTTATTTAGATAAGATACTTAGATATTTGAATACATTGATGTGGTTTGTTTAGCATATAACATACCTACTGTATCAATTTTTGTCGTGATAGTAATACAGAGTGGCCCAAAACATTAAAAATAAGTTTTTTAACGAAATTTAAAGTAAAAGAACACATTACTTTTGTATCATTTAAATTACTAATTGATAAAATTGTTATTATTATTATTTAAATTATTATTGTTTTCGAAATTTTATAAACAATTACCATAAACCTGTAAAAAAAATTAGATTTTTAGATCTGTAAGAACCGGAGCAGTTTGTGTTATTAAAACTTAGCAGGCGGAAAAAATGTTAGTTAAAATATGGCTGCCACTGACACTGTTTAAGTAGCATCTTAGTTCTTTGATAAATGGCTAAAACAACTTAGTTATTACGTATTATTATAATAATGGCTCATTATTCTTTACAAGAAAAAGTGGAAATTGTGCGATTAGTTAATTAATTAATTAATTAATCAATTAATTGTGCTAAGTTTTAATAACACAAACCGCACAGGTTCTTACAAATCTAAAAATCTAATTTTTTTTACAGGTAATTGTTTATAAAGTTTCGAACTAATTTAAATAATAATAACAATAATTTTATTAATAAATAATTTAAATAATACAAAAGTAATGTGTCCTTTTACTTTAAACTTCGTTATTTTAAAAATTAATTTTTAATGTTGTGGGCCATCCTGTATTACTATAACGACAAAAATTGGTACCATCGGTATATAAGTGGTCCTAAATAAGAATCCGTTCCAATATTCTAAAAAAAAAAATCCCTAATAGTAGTACTTCTCAATATTTCGCACTTAAACAATGGTAGTAGTTGGCCGTGGCTTTGGGGTCCGGAATTAATAGAACATGTTTCTAATGTTTTTTTTCGAGATCTACATATTAAAAAAATACATAAAAATTGGTTCATAAATAAAAATTTTACGGGGGTGGCTAGTCTTTAAGTGGGACATACTGTATGAGCAGCGGACGTATTATCCACCGCCATTTTAACAGCTGACTGTGATTTTTTATCACTTTTTAACATTATTAAACAACATACTAGTCCAGATTCTGGAGACGTTTATATTTTAGTCTTAAGTACCTGTCAGACATACGGCTGAAGAGCATCGTATTCGATGTAAAATTGTCTGCTGAATACGAATCCGGAGGGCGCATAAAAATCGGGGATTTCCTTCAACCCTTAATCCGCGAATTTACCCTGATTTCGGAAATTGTGAAAAATTGAATTTTTAAAATATAACTTGCGTTTTCTCCCACAAAACATCTAAAAATCTATTATTTTTTTTAATTGCTGCTTACAATGCACTTAATGTAACAGTGTAGTCAAAACACATCTAATGTTTATAAAAAATTTAGAAAAAACTATCAATTGAACCTCTACGCAGCCGGCGCATTGAAAAATGTAGCATGCGAGATTTTTTTTTATTTTGGGAAATTGACAAAAACTAGATACTTACGAAATTACAAGAAAAGACCAAAATCATTTTTAGTGATTGATTCATACTAATATCTTGAGTGAAACTGAAGATATGGTTTTCTTTAATTTGGTCGTCCTGTGATCGAGCGCGCTACGAACCGAAACCGACGTTTGCGTGCACTCATTTGCTTTATATTTAGTTATTTGGTACTGTATTATTAGGTACAATATTCCTGTGTTAGGTTTTACCGGCTTTTTTTGTTTAAAATATGCAGTTATTAATGTAGTTGTTTAAAATGCCTTAAGGTTTAATTTTCATCATAACTTTAGAAACACTTAAATTATTATGCATGCAGGTATCTAACCGGTATAAATGATTCATATTTGTTCTCACTCATACATCTCCTCCTTACAGCCACCCTTTTTATGTCTACCTAGTACTTAGTGGGTGGGATAACACAAGCTACACATTTAGGAAGGGAAAAAAGACTTTAAGACGGCAATTGAAAATTGAGAAACACTCAATCCTCTGACAAAATATATAAATGGCGTAGACGATTTGCAACGTAATGAAATTTATAAACTGGCTCCATATTCTTTTAATGCCTGTATGGTCACTCACATTTCCACGTAAGCCTTAACGAACACATCTTAAGGACACATTTATTTTACTTCCACATCCAGTGGAAGTTTAGTAACGACAAAAAAATTTTTAAAAATTTTTATTGATCAAATAGGCTTAGAATGTCACGAAACGTCGAGATTTTAAGTTTGAACGAAAAAAAAAAATTCTGTCTGTCGGTCTGTCTGTCTGTAACTTTTTTTGTGCGCACGTTTACTCTGGAACCGTTTGAGACATTGACTTGAAATTTGGTACACATATGTGTTTTAACGAGATCTAGAACTAGATTATATTTTCATCTTGTTCCGTCGAAGGGGGTAAATTGGGGTAAATTCGGGGAAAATAGGTAAATCAAGCACGTAAGAGTCCATAAAATTGGTATTTAGTATATACAAGAGAAGCTAAGGTCCCAAAAAAAGTTTTGGCATTAGCCACCCCCATTACCACCCCCACCCCATTATTAAAAGGGATGAAAAAAAATTGTGATTTTGTGTGTGTACAAGAACCAGAAACCTCAAAATATTTTTTTACTTCATCCACCCCCACTACCCCCCCCATCACCACCCCCACCCCGCTACCGATGTGGGGAATGGTTTTATGGGTTTTTGGGGTAGAGGATTTCAAATATTATATTATTAAAGTTCCATAAACAATTATTTCCACATACAAATTTTTTTCGTTGTGAGTGACTTGGATAAAAAATTTGGATGTGGAAGTAGTGATTCCTTGGGCAGCGGTTTTTAAACTGCAATAGCGATATAGAGTTTTACCACATACTGAAGACGCGTTTTATTAACATGCCAAGATCAGTGCCTATACACTTCTTATTTGGAAGAAAACAGGTAACATGTCTCCAAAACTTCCAGACGTTCTTCGGTATGATTAGACATTGACGAAAGACCTACCTACCTACCTACCATGTGTCAGAAACAATCAAAGCCAGTCACTTCTAAGTAGTCGTTTGCAAGCATAAGAATAATATTTGTAACTAGAGGTGTTTGCAAGAGAACTGGAGAACTGGTCTTGCATTATTATTGTGTTTAGGTAAATGTACTGATGAAAACTTTATAATTATAATTATTTCTAATTATTAATTGTAACGTATTTCGCTTAGCTGATATAAATACAAACCACTGTCTAAGGAATTACTACTTCCACGTCCAGATTTTCTATCCAAGTCTCCATTATTACGGGAGGTGGTAGTAGGGTTGGCTGAAGTTAAAAAAAAATGAGGCCTTTGTTGTACACAAACTAAATCACATTTTTAACCCCATTTAATAATGTGAGCTAAATGCATATACAAGAAAGAAAACTAGTAACCAACTTACACCACTTGATTGAACGCAGAATTACCAGTTATCAGTACACCTATGCTATAAACTAACATTCTATATTAAATTTGACAGTTTGGCTCGGTTTGAGCATACGCAATAGCTATTTAATGAGCTCCTATGTGTCTTATTTTTACCACGCGCAGCCCGCTAGTATTGGCAGTCCAGTTTATATAGAGGTCAGTGTTCCCAACTATACAAAATTTCAACTTTGATGGTAATTATTTTTTTTTAATAATTTTTTTACGCATGTGTGGTGTTCTCGTACCTTCCCCCACCCCAGGTGCGCCAGCTGACCGCCGTTTCTTGTATGTACACGCAATAAACTATTACATATGTGAAAATCAGCCTTAATGGTATGAGCACAGAAGTATGCTCCCGACAATGAGTCGCTGCCTCCCGGTCTAATCGTTAAAGCCTATCAGATCCATGCTTGCGGGATACAGTTCTTTAATTTTCCGATCTTCTTTTAACTTTCATTACATTGAATTTCTTTATGTTATATTCAGAAGCAATTGCTCTTCTAGACAATCCATTTTCCAATTTGGAAAGAATACTAATCTTCTGAATTTCTGTTATTCTGTTATTTCTTATCCTCTTAGTAAAAACCGCTGCCTAAGGAATCACTATTTCCACATCCAGATTTTTTATCTAAGTCACTCACAACGAAAAAATTTTGTAAGTAAAAAAATATTTTGAGGTTTCTGGATCTTGTAAACACACTAAATCACAATTTATTTCATCCCCTTTAATAATGGGGGGTGGTAATGGGGGTGGTTAATGCCAAATTTTTTTTTGAGACCTTAGCTTCTCTTGTATATACTAAATACCAATTTTATGGACTCTTACCTGCTTGATTTACCTATTTACCCCAAATTTACTCCAATTTAACCTCAACCCTTCAACGGAACAAGATGAAAATATAATCTAGTTCTAGATCTCGTTAAAGTACATACGTGTACCAAATTTCAAGTCAATATCTCAGAGTAAACAAGCGCATAAAAAAGTTACAGACAGGCCGACAAACAGAAATTTTTTTTTCGTTCAAACTTAAAATCTCGACGTTTCATGACATTCTAAGCCTATTTGAACAATAAAAATTTAAAAAATTTTTTTTGTCGTTACTATACTTCCACTGGATGTGGAAGTAAAATTGGCAAAAATTTAAAATTTTCGAGAATAATTCTCAAAACTTGGGTATTAATAAACTTCAACTTGAAAAAAATTGTGACAGATGTCGTTTAGATAATAATTGTTATCAATATTTTTTTGCAAGAGTCATGTTTACATCGCTAAAATAAAGTGTACTACTTTTTTTTTGAAATCAAGTGTTCGGGGTAATTCGTTAAATTGACAGCTGACTCCCTTCGAAATTATTAACAATTTTCCACAGCGAGGCGAGGCGCTGGCTACATAATATTCGCTTAGTGCTAATACTCCAATTCGGGGATGGTGCCTGTAAATCTCAAATATGTCGGATAAAGTGAGGAAAACATTACGGTTGTCACATGGTTGTCATTACGTTACTTCTGTTGTACGTTGAATTTCCTTAGTTTCGTGAATACTTTCTAATACGTCGAAAATAAAATTTAGTGTGGCATTTTTTGTAATAATAATGATCACTTAAGAAAGACGAATGGGGTTTTGAAGTGATTAACATATCCTAACTAATACTCTTTCTTCACTATTTTCTGTACACCAAGCTCTGAGGCGGCAACACAGAATATAGTAACTACACGGAGGCGAAAGCAAGCCTTCCCGCCAATACCAAATTTGTATGGGGCTCGTGCACCGTTTGACAGCTTGGAGGTCACACAACAGTTAACCTCAATCATTCTTCTTCTTCTAGTGCTGTCCCCTTAACAGAGGTTAGCGATCATTAATAAATGCAAAATTTCCAGCTGTATTTTTTTAACTTTTGCGTGTTATCAATTAGTAAAGTATGGGGCTCGTGCACCGTTTGACAGCCGGCATTCTTGGAGGTCACACAACCTCGTTAACCTCAATCATTCTTCTTCTTCTAGTGCTGTCCCCTTAAAGGGCTCGTGGACCGTTTGACAGCCGACATTTTTGGAGGGAGGAGAAGGAGACACAACCTCAAATTTTCCGACTTCTCCATGTGCAGTTCGTAGTTTTCTTGTGATTGTGACGTTGTGTCTCATTCTCCTCCCTCCAAAAATGTTGGCTGTCATACGGTGCACAAGCCCTTTAAGGGGACAGCACTAGAAGAAGAAGAATGATTGAGGTTAACGAGGTTGTGTGACCTCCAAGCTGTCAAACGGTGCACGAGCCTCATACGCATTGCCATTTTTCAAATGATATAGCAATCAACCTCACTTTTGTATTGACACTGATGACGTTTATCGTGTGAAGTTTGGATTTGTGAGTTTTATTTCCACTCATTTTGGGAGGTTGAAAACATTGACCGGAAATTAAAATTATCGTAAATAAAACCTGGTGCGCAACTCAATTGAAAATAGGCGCCGATTATAAACGATTCAAATGGCAATGTTTATCAATCCAACTCGAAATGCACTGTTTTTTCAGTGTATACCTAAATTAAAAAAAACAACAACAACACATGTCCTCCAGTGCAGACGCAATAGTCTTTTTCATCATAGTTGCACGCCTGTGCGCCACGTTTGTTTCCGGGAAATATGAAATGTTCGGATACTTTATTATGTCAAATTATGTCAACGAATTTTGCAGGTTAGAAAACTAACCTATAATTAACAGTCTATTTTTACCTCCGATTAAAGAACATATATCTAGATACATAACAGGCTATCTTTTCACTATATACCTTGTTTGCTCCTAACATAGTCACATTATATGTCCATTAAAATGGATAGATGAACATCACATCCCATAGGCAACAGTGGCGTTGTGTGTGTAGAAAATGTGTGGAATGGTAAATATTTTCATTAAAATGAATTATTGCAATTCCTGCATTACCGGCTCTTTATATAACGTGATGTAGGCATACGATATTACAGTAAGATAAAACAGTAAGATAAATATGTATTAATTGCTATTTACTTTATAACTGTAAACTGAACTACATCATGTTACGACTATGGAACGATCGCTTTTCTTCTTTTCTAAACTGCTTTCTGCAAACGGCACAGCACTTCACCATTTATTTGCACAAAATATATTGTCACTAAACTGTGTAAATATGAATAGAGAATATTATTTAGGTATTAAGCGAATCACAACTTAAAATAAAATTACTTTTTCACCAGTTTTTGGTCGGAGAACACGAAAAACATTTATTGACATTAATGGCCGAACTGCCAACTGAGATTATGATAATCGAACTGAAGCCGATCGTGTACGAGCGGCCGCGAATACGCCGATGGGCCAATCAGCAACTTATGGGAAGAAGTGCCTTAGAATGGGAGTCTTTCGGGATCATAAAATTCATGCCATTATGTATCTAGATAAAAGTTCTTTAATCGGAGATTTTTACTAATCGACAATGTTGAAAAATTATTTGCATGAATTTTTAAATATTCGCTTGGAGCCAGTACGGCTTCAAGCTAAATATGCGGATACAAACATTAAAAATAAGAATTAACTTAAAAAACTTTAAATTTGAGGTTACGTTAGTTACATGATGTAGATTTCCTATAATGACATGCGAGAACTGTCCGAACAAACATGGCGGAACTCGACGCATGCGCACAAAAAATTCTCTATGATGAAAAGTCTATTGGTAGACAAGGTCACAGAAATCAAGGTGTGGTGACGGCATGTGAACCAACAAATATATGTGCATTATTACGTGACCATGCCGTAACGCCTCCTCATTGCTTCCATTTGACATTTGGATTGCATTTGACAACAGTGACAGTGACAATAGGCGTCTGAAAATAAGGAGTACGCCACCTGGTGGTCTATAGTCAAACTAATTATGGGCTTTTCTGTCATTGTCTCTTTAGTGTACGATGATATCAACAATAAGTAAATGATAAACTGAGATGCTAAGTTATTAAAAATATGATAGCTACAATTTGCTGGAGCCAACCTAGTCGGTATCCTTTGTAGATTGCAGGGACAACTCGTGAAAGTTGAGTTGGCACGACAATGTTCAAAGCATACCCTCTTTAATGTAGACACCTTTAACCAGGCATTGAGAGGGAAAAAGCTGGTGCAAATAGGTAACCGTGGCCCGGGTAGCAATAATAATGTCCTAGACAATCACACATTGTAAGTGAAATTTTTGAAATAAGTAAATATATACGTAATTCCAGTATATTTAAAAGTAATATATACTATTGCACCATGCACTATTATGTTTTAACCCCTGAATATTTCTATTTCATATTTTACAAAATACTGTTTCATTTATTTTACTCAAAGAATTAATAAATGTCTTTTCAGTTATATTCAATGTACCACTAACTTCATGGGTATTTGAATCTGAGACACTTGCTTGTAAACATAGAGCATCCACATTTATTTATTAAGTTTTGTGTTGAATATGGGTTGTACCACACAAAATAATATGTCCTGCATTTAAATCATATTCACCTTCATACACACACTTAGAATTTTTACATTTTTAGTGCTTTACAAATGTTCCATACATTGCAATATGCTTAACCTAAATGTCACTCATGTTTCCTAAAAAAAAGTCTTGCAAATCACTTACAACAAAATGTTGCAAATCATTAGATCATATATTATTAATGTTATTATTTTTAACGCCAAAAATAACAATAAACAGAAAAAAATCAATATAAGTATTCTCCACAAAAACAAACAAAAAGCCTATAATTAGTTCACGAGTTCTCCACTTCGGCGCTGGCATCTTAAATTCAGACGTCTATAGGAGGAATGCATGGGTTTAGTGAAATATTTCGCCGCCAGGCGGTTACCGATCAGCTTTGGGTACACTATTCATTGTGTTCTGTGCTTTATAGTTTTGATGTGTTGAAATAAGTTTGTTTATTTGAAACCTACGGAAAATGGATAGTTTAGGTGAACTAAAAGAAAAGCTTGTCATTGTTAAAGAAGTAGTAAACAAAGATGCACAGAAAATGAGGTTATGTTGCAGTACCCAAACGCGACTCTGGCGCCGCCTACATGCATTCGGTCTGTGAAATGTTTTGAACACACTAGATGGGCTTTTTTGTAATTTGAGAGCAACTATCCACTTTCTTCTAAAACTGTTGCATACTGGAAACTGGTGAAACTTTAAATTTTTATTTTTTCTATGATAGGGAGTGCATTGAGGCACACAACAATTGCTTGGCATTTTAAAAGAAGTAGTAAACAAAGATGCACAGAAAATGATGTTATGTTGCAGTACCCAAACGCGACTCTGACGCCGCCTACATGCATTCGGTCTTTTCCTCTCAGAGCTTGGTGAACAGACAATAGTTCCTATTTACATAAGAGATGTCGCACTCTTAATATACTAAAATATGTCTAAAGGTGAATTTTCATGCATCCGACATCAGCATCGGAATGTAAAACATCAATTCACATGGATCCGAAGTGTTTTATCCGATAATCGTAAATTTTAGTCATATTCAACCTTGATTTTGGTAACTTTAAGCAACCGTTCGATAGTGTTCAAAGGTTTATTGAAATTATTGTCAGACATTTACGAAATAGTTAAAATATTCTTTAATATTACTATGGCTCATTTTTTGAAAAGTTTGTGTAATCACCTTGTAATTTTCGATGTTTGAAAATATTTCGCACCCAAAATCGTTTCTTTTTTTTATGATCAAATTCGTTTTAGCCACTTTTTTAGACATAAAGTTCTCTGATATGTTGATAATTAGGAACATACAAATTGTCAATAAGAGTGAGGTTAAGAACTATGCCATATCGGAAAAATATTCAACGCCAAAATGTCCGACGTCGCGTCAGATAAAAGCAGATAAAAGTTAAAACATTCGGACGGTGACAGCCCATCAAATTAATTTCAAATAATTCCACCAATAGAAAAACTTTCGGATCATCGCATCAGTTCTCTTTTCTGTGGCCACTGCTTCAGTGACGTACTGCCACTACAAAATAAATGTCGGATAATCTGATAGTTAAATATGACACTACACAGCGAGTTCTTCTAATCACTATAATCGTAAGCGAAAAAATTACAAGATGGTTCGTACAAAACAAACTGCTTGCAGATCAAAGGGAAAAAAGTATATAAAACTCGATTTGAAGTCAACAACTACGGGTGATTTAAAAAAACCGCGTCGTTTCCGTCCCGGGTTCCTGGCTTTAAGAGAAATTAGAAAATATCAAAAATCCACAGAACTACTCATTAGAAAGCTGCCTTTTCAACGTTTGGTAAGAGAAATTGCTCAAGAATTCCAAGATAATCCTCGTTTTCAAACTGCTGCTATTAGTGCCCTACATGCTGCAAGTGAATCATATATTATAGGTTTATTTGAAGACACTAACTTGTGCGCCGTCCATGCAAAAAGAACGACCATAATGCCAAAAGATATACGCTTGGCACTTCGAATACGTGGAGTACCACTCTAAATGTATGTTTGGTATAACAATTGTGTTAGTATTAGTATTATTGATGTGCTTGTTTATCATATATGACTCATGCTTATAATAGTTGTCACGCAATCACGAATAATTTGATGTATTAAGGTATTTGCTATTATTAATTAAGGTTTCTTCACAATGAGAATTGTCTTAATTAGTGTTTATTTTCCATACAAATCAATTCGATATTAGTCAAATAATTGATATTAGTATCTAAGTTTATGTCTTGTATGTTTATAATAATAAAGTATAATTTAAAGTAAAACTAATAATTCCTTAACATTAACCATTGGCCATAAAGCCGGGTCGGCCAAGTTTGCCCCACTTCCGTGAATAATTGAGTTTACCTCTCACCGTCACTTCATATATATATATATATATATATGAAGGGTTGTTATGCTTCCGGGTGATTTCCCGCGTAGTTGACAGGCTCCTGCTGGGGCCACGGTTGTCTAAACGACGTTTCGGCAGAATCCCATCTGCCATCTTCAGGTTCTCGCTGAAAGCTGCCTACTGCTGCTCCTCGTTGCCCGAAATGAACTGAACAGTTCACTTGACAACAGTTATTCGACCCAATAAAACAATCTCCAGGTCGCCAAATTTCAGGAAAAACAACACAAAATAAGTAGAAAAAATTAAATTATATTTCTTATCTACATTGTTTTTGTTACTTATTTATTTTTTTAATTAAAACACACTGAAAATAATAAATAATAACTGAAATTGGCAGAGATGGGTAAACTCCCGGAGTTTTGATTACTCCGAAAGTTTCCAGGAAGCTTTATTGGAAACATTCCATTGGAAATATTCAGAGTCTATTTTATGGTGAAATCTGATTCGTAATGATCTAAGCTTCATTTTGATACCAAATAAGTGCATATAAATATATTATTTACATTACTTTTTCAGACTTTTACCAAATAACTGATATTATATGACACCCGCTATATGTGCCCTGTGCTATATGTAGAATATGGAGCAATTGGGTGGTTACCCAGTAATTTGTATTGTATGAATTATTAAATAATTAAATATAAATAAAATAATTTATAGAATGTGATAAATATGTGGATTATAAAATTAAAAATTGATGTAAATAATGTCATATGTAAGTCGTAACTCCTATTTTATGCAGAAACGGAAATATAGATGAAATGATATCAAAATAAATTAAGCCATCCACTATAACACAACATAACATTCATCATAATTTAATTAAAATAACACGAAAACTATTAAATTAAATAATATCTTATAATTTATAAAAAAATAAAAGTATATTTCTTTTTAATCATTTTCGTTTTAATGCAACAGAAAAAAATGCTAGATATTATTCGGGAAGCGATAATGCGGGTAAACAAATAAACGTAACTTATCATATGTCTGTCAACTCATCCTTGATCATAGCCAATAGCACAAAATTAGAGAAATTCTGTGCCAATGCCAATAGTAATAATCCGAGCGGTGACCATATGAAACCCTACGTCATCAAACATCCGATTAATTTTTGATAATTTCGAAAAAATATCAACAAATTAAAACTTGATTTCTGGCGTTTGAGGTTATGTTAGATCATCGTGGCGGCAATTTCAAATTTATGAGTAAATATGTGTAAATAATAACTGTAAATATTCGTGAAAAATTTGGAAACTTTCCAGGAGTTTTGGAAACTTCCCCGGAATTTTGGAAACTTTCGGAATATTCAAATATTTTAAAGGAAACTTTCATTTTCATCAAAACTCCGTTCCGGAAACTTCCGAAAATTTCCTGGAAACTTTCCAATGGAAAGTTTCCTTGACCCATCTCTGAAAATTAGTTAAGAAATGGGTTAAGAATGAAAAAAAACAAAGAAATAATTTTAAACAACTTTCACCGTCAAATACCATGTGTATTTTTGTTCCCATATTTGTAGGCGGTTCTCTGCATATAAAGATAAATTTAAAATAATTTTTAACTATTTTTTTAAGTTTCATAGTTCCTTAATTCCTTGTCATTTTGCATTTTTTTTATTAGAATAAAATTGTATGTTCTTATCTATTAAATTAAAGATATTTTGGAATGTACAGAACTAGTTACTAAATGTGTACTAATTAACTGGAACAAGTGCGGAGAAGGTCAGCTTCAAGTTTGCATCCCTACCTAATTTTCTCTACCATTTAAAAATTTAGGAGTGTGCAGAATTGTGCAAAATATGTCCAAAATTATGATGCATAATTGAATCCCATTGCTTACGGAGCTGAGTTTTTGGCCTGTGCTATCAGAAGGCACATATTCACTTCAGTACATTACTACACATCTAGTGGACCGATTTTAATAAAACCATCACTGTTAAATATATGTAACATCAAAATACGTCAAGTGGGTCCAATTTTTGGTCAAAATTTTGAAATTTATGAAATAAGCTCGTGATTACAGAAAAAATAATTTCAAAAATCACATCGATACTTTGGGATGGTTTTTAGGTGGTGGAAATCAAAATAACTAATTCTGAAATTACAATTTCGTATAGAATTTGACGACCGAATCAAGAAAATTAGTGAATAAAATTTCTTTGATGAAATAGGGTAGTTTAAGGAGGTAGAAATCGAAATAAACATAATGGTATTCTAAAACTTCAGATTCATATAGACTTTGTCCTTAAAATCAACAAAGGAAAATGGGGCAAAAATTCCTTTTATGAAGTAGGGTGACTTTTAGGAGATGAAATTAATAATAAACCACCCATTTCCCAAACGAATTTTTGTGTTAAGAGTGATGTGTCATCAGTTAATGAAATTATACCTTGCAATCTTTCCAATTCTGTATAGTAGGAATATCAAGCCGTTTTTGCTGTTCATCAGTTTTTCCGGGAATTTTTTCAGTACTTATTACTACTTAATTTTTATTAACATTTTCAATGATAATTGGTAGAAATTTGATTGTTACACATACGGCGCAATAGTTCACTATCTTCTGATTTCTCTATAAGTTTTTTGGATGTTTTCTGAAGAGTTTAAAAATTTTTAATTAAAGCTTGTTTTTCTAAAGTTACTGCATCGGGTTTATCAAAAGTAATTAAGTTATATTGATTGAAAGCATTTCAGAAATTTGAATTTTCTACTTTTAGATTACGCTCATTATCTTTTATTATTATTAGTGGAGTCGATAGAGATTTTCACTTCAGGAAAATTCCGGAAAGCAGTAACTTTTGAGAATACATCTCTGAACATGTCAGGAACAACATACCAAAAGTTACCAACAATTTATAGTCCTTGAGCGTAATTTGTTATTAAACAAATCTGTTGCAAAATACCAGTCTTTGTCAAATATATCTTAAAATATTTTTTTTTCTTTCAAAAAGTAATTGCACCATTCAAAAGTACGGGAAATTTTTCATCATGTATATGAAGTTTTTTTGTAAGATTAAAAATGTAGGCTCCAGATTTCTTTGTTTAACGCACGAAAATGGAACGCGGAGACACGTAAGTACGGCAAATGAAGCGCGCGCAGCCTCGGGCGCGCTACACTAAATTTGTTGTAACTTTTGAACTAATTAATGAAATTGACCTCACAAAAGCTTAAATGAAAGAAGAAACATGTAGCTATTGGAATATTATATTTTCAAATATAAAGATGAATGTATGTAGGAATAGTACATATATAACTTTAACCAGCTATTCTCTGGTTTAAATCGCGTTATTGCAGAATACATTTATGAATAAATCTGATGAAAAAATTTTGGAATATATATAAACCTATACTTTTCACGAAATATTGAAAAAATCAAGTTTTTTCGGTAAATCGACTCAATGTTGATTGTTTCTACAATTATTATTCTGATTAAAACATCGAAAACATATTAGAAATATTCACGTGGTACAGGGCCATGAGTCAAATTATAATGCTTGAATAATAGAAAGAGATTGAAAGTAAAACATTTTCGCGGCAAGCGTACTGCTTGCCGCGAAGATGTTGTTGCATCACCTGCCCCGCACGCTGCGCTGTGTGTGTGTCCGCATAGCATTGTAAAAGTAGTTTGGGCACTTTTTACAAATCATCTTGTAATGCTATGTACAATATCACGTTTTCTCCAATTCTTTTTAAGTCTTTATATGAATGTTTAAATTGTGTTTTTAATTGAATAGCGTTTTGAATTACTCTATTGCTTGATGAAAGTCGGTCATATTGGATCAGCCATTTTGAATTACATTTTTTTGACATCATAATCTGTTTCAGCGACCTGAAAACCCCCCTTATATGTCAATTTGAATTACATTGCTTTAAAATTTTTCAACTTAAAATAATTTTGTTAAAAAAAGTTTCTTTTTGTTTAAATAATTAATAAACAATTTCCTCACGATTATATGTTATAACTTTTTATTTTAAGCTATGTAAAAGTGATATCAAAAGCATTCAGGAAAATCGAAGCTTCCCGTAATTATTCAGAAATAATGCATATTTTCAGCCTCTATTGACTCCACTATATGGATTGTACTAAATTCTTCAGTGAATCAAACAAAAATTTCCTTTCTATCTTCTATCATCAGAAGACTATTCATTGGTTGTTAGTACTTTTGTTGATAATGCTTTGCAATTAAACTGCTTCAATAGCGGTTGTCTCATTTTTAAATATATTTAAATCTTTCCGGCTTATATCTTCACAATTAATTTGCATCAATTTCTCATTAGATACTAAGGATTTGTATCTGCAAATTTTCGAAAGATTGTTTTAAACCTTGTCTAGACTCATTCATAAAATACATCTTGATTTCACGTGGTTCTTGATTTTCTTGAACATTAATATCTACTTCCAGCAATATTTCTAATGTTGACTCGTGAGATGATATCATAGCTTGTCTTAGGCTAAATAGCAATTTAAAAATCACACTCCTGTCATATTTTATGATGGGTCTGTCACGCCATTCTGCCCAACCTGTTATTCTGCCAATTGGGTTGTTGACGAATTTTCAAAAATGGTGAAATATGGTAGTAGAGGCGTTAATTTAGTTGTACACATTTAATTTGGAAGAATAATTCTAAGCGCAACATATTTAAAAAAATTATTAAACTTCGACTATTTGAATGTGCCATGGAAAAGGTAGTGACATCATAACGGCAGTTAGATGTGAACTTATACGCAGAAGAGATGAAGACAAACAAGTTGACATTGTTGATAACAAAGAAAATAACCTCATATGTCAAAAATAAATTTAACGTTTAGCTAGTAGTAATTACTGTTGGAAGTTATTGTTAATATTTTTTACAAAACGATAAGGCAGTATATTTTTTGTAAAAGCCAATTCTGACATTCTACTTGCGGTAGATATATTTATGGTCAGAAAATTTTTAAAAAGAGACGATCGTTTTGGCATTGCAGTGGTTGGAAGTGTAAAAGCTGCAAGGTACAACTATAGGTTGGAGAATACAAATTTCTGTAATAACTTCTTTTATCTTATCTTCTTAATATTATATAATATGTCTAATATGTATTTTATTATTTCATTTAGATCAATTTGTTAACTATACTTTGATTTTATTGAATATTTCCTTTTTATTGCTTTATTTCCTATTAACTATATACTATCTACTAAAGAAATTATTTATCATCCATTGATCTCCTAAGAAGAGTTAACATGAAACTTAGAAAGATATCAAGAAAGGTCTGTATTATAACAAGAAATAAATGATTATGTTTATGTTTATGTTTATGTTTATGTTTATGTTTATGTTTATGTTTATGTTTATGTTTATGTTTATGTTTATGTTTATGTTTATGTTTATGTTTATGTTTATGTTTATGTTTATGTTTATGTTTATGTTTATGTTTATGTTTATGTTTATGTTTATGTTTATGTTTATGTTTATGTTTATGTTTATGTTTATGTTTATGTTTATGTTTATGTTTATGTTTATGTTTATGTTTATGTTTATGTTTATGTTTATGTTTATGTTTATGTTTATGTTTATGTTTATGTTTATGTTTATGTTTATGTTTATGTTTATGTTTATGTTTATGTTTATGTTTATGTTTATGTTTATGTTTATGTTTATGTTTATGTTTATGTTTATGTTTATGTTTATGTTTATGTTTATGTTTATGTTTATGTTTATGTTTATGTTTATGTTTATGTTTATGTTTATGTTTATGTTTATGTTTATGTTTATGTTTATGTTTATGTTTATGTTTATGTTTATGTTTATGTTTATGTTTATGTTTATGTTTATGTTTATGTTTATGTTTATGTTTATGTTTATGTTTATGTTTATGTTTATGTTTATGTTTATGTTTATGTTTATGTTTATGTTTATGTTTATGTTTATGTTTATGTTTATGTTTATGTTTATGTTTATGTTTATGTTTATGTTTATGTTTATGTTTATGTTTATGTTTATGTTTATGTTTATGTTTATGTTTATGTTTATGTTTATGTTTATGTTTATGTTTATGTTTATGTTTATGTTTATGTTTATGTTTATGTTTATGTTTATGTTTATGTTTATGTTTATGTTTATGTTTATGTTTATGTTTATGTTTATGTTTATGTTTATGTTTATGTTTATGTTTATGTTTATGTTTATGTTTATGTTTATGTTTATGTTTATGTTTATGTTTATGTTTATGTTTATGTTTATGTTTATGTTTATGTTTATGTTTATGTTTATGTTTATGTTTATGTTTATGTTTATGTTTATGTTTATGTTTATGTTTATGTTTATGTTTATGTTTATGTTTATGTTTAATGTTTATGTTAATATATATGTAGATATTTTATTCTAGTATCTATCTAAGCAATAAACAATATGTATTTATAATACACATGATTCAAAGGACATTTATAGCTACAATTCAACGCATTTGTGGCCATTTCCGCCTGTTTGTGTTCACCAACTTTAGACCACTTTCACAGTTTGTTTCATAGTTTTTCAACATTACGTTTTTAAATTTCCTTTCTTAATTTATGGATCATCCTAGTATAGGGCGTCTAGGGAGCTTCATAAATAATCAATAGTTAACAAAAACAACTGCACTTCATTCCAACATAAACTAGATAAAATACATTAAAGCCATTTCCCTCCTTTTAGGAAGTCAAACCATGAATAACATTCTAATCTAGAGCCGTTAAGAATACACTCTGCTTTATCCACCAATTTGGCAGATAATTTAAATTTGTAACACCTAGAATGCTACACTAGTCTTGTAATACGAGCGTTTTTCCTACAACATAAACCCATGTTAAAAATCAAATTCCTACATTACAACTTACCACAAATAAAACGCTTAGAACACATCTGTAATTTATTGCTTTCCTTGACATTGAAATGGTCTCCACAATAGAAGGACTTGGTCCTTGTCTGGTGGCTTTGAATCATTCATTTTTACGTTCAACATTTATTACATTGGAACACTTAAGAACAGTTTCTATGGCGAATTTGTGGTATTATTTACACAGTACGGCAGGAAACACCATCTGTACTTATATTTATCCATAACTGGATGCTGTTGAACTATACCGAATTAGAACCTATGAGCGTCAAATGAATTTGACATTAAATATAATGACAGATTCAACTGACGTGATTCCCTTTTTTCTCACTATCACTCACTATCAGTGAGTTTCTAAATTAGTACCCGTTTCTCGTCATTTTATAACTAACTTCTCTGCAGACTGCCGTTAAATCATCTCCGTTTTAAATGCACGTATTTTTATAATTGATATAATATTTATAAGGCTCCCTTTTCAACTTCTACATGTTTCTAATGATTTTTTATGAATAACTGTTATTGTTTAACACATATTCTGCTCAAATTTTAACTTAACAATTCTACAAAACAACATATAACTACGTTAAGATTTACTATAAAAAATTCAAATTGAACCGTATGACTGATTGCGATTGATTATATTATTTGATAAATCTGGGTTTTATTATTCCTTTAATGCTTGAGATGAGATCTAGTAGCCAGAATTCCATTTTTCAATTCACATGCGTAATACAAAATGCAATAAATAACATTTTGTGAACGAAATGACTCAAAAAATGCCCAGCCCATCGACTATTTTCCCTGAAGATTAAATGATGTAATAATTATGTAGATATATAACAATATAATAATACTTGCCTATTAGTTATAGGAAAATGGATCATTTGTAGTTTTGCGCTTTATAATTAAAATTATACATATAATTTGAATTTCTAGAACGTAACGAATTTAAAACGCACTTGTAAGTCACTATGATTGTATACCTACTCTTCCATGCTCGACGAAGCAAGAATAACGAAAGTGTTTTATTTTCTATTACTCTTTAATTCTAGATAATCACTTTTTATTTTATTGTATTTTTAGCAACATGACTGTTAACTTTACTATCTTCATGTTCATGGGCATTAAGTGTGTAGAATAGAAGATGATTAGTAACACAAGTAATAATTAAGCATGTCATTCCAAAATTAATTAATTAATATAGTAATTTCGACGTAAAAAAAATGCAATGTTAAAAGCAGTTGCTTGGTTGAATTAAACAGATACAAAATATTATAAGAAGATATAAAATATTATTTCCTTTAAAGAATCTACCCCGCTATTATATTTTTGGCAGAGATGAATTGCATTTGAATGTCACTTTTCTAAAACTGGAAGTATAGTTCAGTCGCAAGATGCCTAACTTTTCCCGGTGTCAAATTGCTTATTAAAAGTTGAAAAACCACACGCATCGATAAATGCTGGGCCAATGATGATGTTTCGACTTGTTTTCGTTTCTAAATATGCAAGGAGGGAGGGGTGGCAAGGATGTGGGTAATTTTATAAGTTTCAAGTTGTATGCTTTGGACAAAGCATATTCAAAGCATATTCTTATATAAAGTAAATATGCGAAAAGAGTATGAATATATTAAATGCTGTCACAAAAATTAAATAACTAAATTAATTAAACTAATTAAATAAAAAATTAAATGGGGTGCCGACACTAGAATTTCGTCCATTCTACGGATCGGCACCAAATTCTAATCTTAAAACCTTCGACAGAATACAGTTTACAGCTCTTCGAATTTATCTTGAAGCAATAGCATCTTCTCCCTTTGATGTTTTATTATACGAAGCACAACAGCCCCCACTAAAAATACTTAGAGAACAAATAAGAAATTTTATGGTATAAAACTGCTGAGTAAGAAATCACTACTTTCACACCCAGATTTCCTATCCAAATCACATAAAACGAAAAAAATTATGCACTATATGGAAATAATTGTTCATAGAACTTTAATAATAGAATTCTTAAAACCGTATACCTCAAAATCAGATAAAACGATATGTCACATCGGTAGTTGAGGTAGAGATGGTATTGAGGGTAGCTAGTGCTAAAAAAAATGTTGAGGCCTTTGGCTCTTGTACACTAAATCACAATTTTTTGAGATTCTGGCTTCTCGTACATACACTAACTCCCAATTTTATGGACTCTTACTTGCTTGCTTTACCTATTTGTCTCCATTTGTCCCTCCGACCCTTAAATGGAATAAGATCAAAATATAATCCAGTTCCACATCTTGTTATAATACATAGATGCATCAAATTTCCAGTCAATCTCATAAACCGTTCCAGAGTAATCTTACGCATAAAAAGTTACAGACAGAGCCACTGACAGTATTTTTTCTTGCTCAAATTTAAAATCTCTACGTTTCATGACAATCTCAGATCATTTAATTTTTTTTTTACTGTTACTATATCTCCACCCCACTACGTGTCTGGAAATAATATATCACCTCAGTATATACTCTTCAAAAGAAATTTGGGAAAAACGTAACATTCCGTCCTTAGTAGATGCGTTCTTAGATATTAATGATTTTGATAGCTTAATAACTTTGCAACATAAATATCTCGCTTCTCAATATGATTTAAAATTACTCCTGCAAAGTCAAACAGTAATAATTCATATATGTTCAGATTAATTTACATTTAAATCAGGCTTTTTAAAATCCATATTATACAGGGTATAATTCATTAAAAAAAAACTGGTCATTACCCCCATTGGGACCGATCAAACAAACAAAAAAACCTATATGACTTCTTGCTCTAGGGGCATTTTGAAAAAAAACTGATCTAGGTCAAAAATTTGAATTTTAAGGTAGGAGACATTTAAGAACCACTACTTTTCTGAGTCAATGGGCACAGAGTTCCGAATCATAGAAGTTTCTTAGTTACTTTTAAAAAGTCATAAAAAAACGTAAAACGTTACCCGACTTATGTTCTCGTCGCCACGCTGTCTCAAACAAAGAAACGCGGCACTTTGATGGGATCGCATTAGCTGATGGTCGCATGCATAAACGACGATAATAAATCTTACATTCCAGCAGTTCTCAAACAGTATTACTAAAAATTTTCGAAATTTTTGTTTATTTTTTCTCTCCAAAACTATGGGCTTTAGACCCCTTGTAAGTTTTTTTTTGTTTATCTAGTCGTTCCCCACCATCAGTTTTTTTAATGACATTAAACTAATTCCACCCTGTATATAATTCACCATCGTCGAATAACTTTACAGATGGCTCAGGATCTGAATTAAGTACGAGTTGTGATTTTTATGTCTCCTAATTAGAAATCTGAGCAAAATATAAGCTTTTCAGGAAGTGCTCTATTTATACTGCTGAAGCACCTACCATTGAACAAACGTTATATTGCTTACTCGAATGTCATACTAAGGATTACCAAGACTTGAAAAACATCAACATTCTATGTGTTTCTAAATTTGTGATACAATCCTTTAGCACATTTCTCCTATAAATATTATAACAGAACCACATTTAATATCGCTGATTTACATGACAAAATAAGAAACTTATAGATTTATGGTCACATTCATTTGGGTAAAGGGTCATTCAGAAATTATTGAAAAAGAGACGGTTGATCAAGTAGCTGAAAAGGTTCTTCAGAATACAGGAGTAGAACAGCAACGTTTTGAACCAACTGATCTACAATGTAATTTCAGAAAACATAACCGGTTAAAGTGGGAGAATTTATGGACCCTAATCTACCCTCCAATACTACCATTAAGAATACAATTCTTAAATACTGCAGATCAACAATAATTAGACTATAATTAAATCACGCGTGTTTCTCCCAACATTTCCATCGTATTGGAATCGCTGCTACTCGTTATTGACCTTGTGATAACATATCACTCGGTGTCCTTAATCATATATTTGTTAATTTTAAAAATAACTATCCGGCTACCACAAAACTATGATACTACTTAAGGAACAAGTTCGTTCAAATCTAACTGCTCGTTTGAGTAAAAATTGTATGAAAATCCATAATACATTAATACATCAAAGACATGACATAAAAGAAACAAATATTAATTAATGAAATATGCGTGTTTGTATATACAAATGCTTTGCTTTATATATATTTAGTACCTATTATCTTTCCTCATGTTAAAAACTCATTCCGAGGTCTATCTTATTTATGCACTATTAGCAAGTTGTTCTGATCGACCCCTCGGCACATTCCTTATTCATTTTATAAATTATTATTGTAACCTTACTGAGAAATCAACAAACTGAGGAAAAATAATGAATTTTCACGCTCAAGTTAAACTAAAATTATAACGTTAAATTAACTTTCGTATTGTAATATATTTTGTAACGAAGGAGCACTCCATGCTTGACGTCAAATGCCTCACCTCAGCCACAACCTCAAATGGTATGTTTAACACTCTTCGATAAAATTCGTAATTTTCAAGATATTTGCAAAAAATTATTTATTGCCTTTCCCTACACCAAAAGTTTAGCAAACAGCCGAGCTTTGTCGACTTTTTTATATGGTTATGAGACACTAAACAACATTTTCTGTAATAAAAGAACTGTGTCCCGAAATGGGCCATATCGCGAACAGCAATGCTTCATATACCAGTGTGTAGTGTTGTTTGAGCCCATTTGTAGAAAAAAAGAACTAGCAATAGATCGTGTAAAGGAGGCTTCATAGGGTGTTGAAAAATGTATTTGGGCTTAATCGGCCTCATCATCGGAGCTATCAAATGTTATAAAAATTTCTTCTATATTCTCAGACGGTACTTTTATACTGTTGTTCAGGTGTCTTGCATAACCCAGGTACCATATTATGGTAGCTGCATGTACACAACATTCCACAGTTCTAGCTCCATTTTTGCATGTACAATAATAAGCTTTTACGGCGTCTTTTCCATCAATAATTTTCTCAATCAGTATATAAACATAGTAGTTACTTTGTTTTGTTCACATGTCTTGATTGAATTCTACCTTTGATGAATAAAAGATCAACAACAGTTAGTCCATGTGAAGCAAACTCAATGGCTTGAACGTCAGTACAAAGCTCAATTGTGAATCGCCCGTCAGAAGCAACATGTTCTCCATTATACGACTTTGCTTGGTCTATTTGATATCGTCCGAGAGTTATTAAATAGATGTCTTTCTGTCAAAATAGGAAAACAAGCTAAAAACGTACTCTTCTCCCATTTACTGAGTTTTTATATAATTGTTACACACTCTATAGGATACTCTTCGCAGTTTTCTTGTAAATAATGTTAGTTTTTGGACATCCTAAATTTTGTGATACCATCTTTGTTGTGAACAAAATTATACGAATAAAAAAATGAAAAAAAAAAAAAACATCCAATCTGTGTGGGATTCGAACACACGATCTTTGGATTGCAAGGCGAGCAAGCAAGAAATATTTATTTAAAAATTTAAATTTTACAAAATGCGCCTCGCCCGAAACCTGGCCCGGAGCCAACCAGACAAACACGGCGCGTAGCGCCGTGGTGAATGTAGGGTTGGACGGGACGGGTCCGGTTTGGCTAAACGATAATTAATAAAACAATGTTACCTACAATCCGCCTGGATTGCAAGGCAAAACTTTAGCCACTGCACCACCACATATTGTTACGAAAATTGATTGTCTGTGATATACATCTTTTGACAATCATACATATTTCAACTTATTAGATATATTTTTATGAAATATATATTAGTAAAATGCATAAACAAAAAAATATATTACGGAGATAACATTTCGTAAGATTTCTATTTAAGTACAAGCGACAAAAATTAAGAGAATATATATTTTTTAAATTAAATAATTAATAACTTTTTTATTTACTGATCGATTTTCTTAAAAGACAATAGGTTTCTTTCTCTAGCTAACACTAACTTACTTTCCAAATTTCAATACAGTCGGTCTTTTCTTTCTTAAGTTATCGTGCTTACAAGAAACGTGACGGACGGACAAGCGGACAGACGGACAGACGGACATTTTGAAGTTGTTCAGAATTCGTTCACTAACACAATGATATGAAATTTTTTTCTCTACGAGCGGTATTTACGATTTTAGAAATGTGCCGATCAAATACAATATACTCTTCGTTTTTGCGAAGAGTATAATAAGAGAGGTCTGTCATTCATGGAATGGAATTGTTTCAACTTGCGGCTAGATTGTTGTGGTGCATTTGACATCTTATATCACCTCATGCACACAGCTTAGCAACTTAGAACCAACATATTATTGCTTCAATCACTCTATTCTACATATAGATATTTAAGTCAATGCTGTTCGCTAATGGCCCAGAATCCATACAAATTGGGACATGGTTCCTTGTTCCTTTAGATAATCTCGATTTTAAAGCCAAAATCCAACTACACTTCACTAAATATAATAAGATATAAGCGCCTCCTTCAACTTTCGGTCTCTTAAATTGGTAAAAAAATTAGAACATTGAAAGTACCTACAATCCTGTGGTACAAACTCTATACAGAAAAGAACTAACGGCATTAAAATATGGATAAAGAAACATACCTAGGAGTTTACTATTTGTGTAAACGCTCTTTATGAGGCACACAAATATTTACATATTCCATATTCAAATAATGAATAATGTTACTAGTGTGTACATATTTATATTAAAATTTATTTTACGACACGGATTGAGCAATATACGAACATCCGGAGCGTCGACAAATAATAGTATCGACTTCCGGAGATATCACCAGTTAGAATTTCAATGAGTCTAAAAATCAAAATTTGAAAGGGGAAAGTTGCAATATTTCATGGGTGTTAATTAAATCGTAAGCATTCTGTTTCTTGTGGATTAGTTATACTCACAACGTTATAGTTGCCGATGCTCGTTGTTAATCTTGTAGGGGGACATGCGGCAACTATAAAGAAATTTCACTTCAAATAAAACTAACTAATTTACTTTGCGTTTCATTCAAAATTTTTTGAAGTTTTTAAAATCTTATTTTCCAAACAGAATGCAATATGTAGTCTATCGTTGTTACAATTTTGTTGAAATATCGGTTATTTTTGAAGTACCCCAAGAATCCATTTTATAACCACTTTTCTTTATTCTATTCATTAATGATATTGTTGATAGTACCCTACCTGTTACATGTCGACGATTTACAGTTTTTTTGTAGAGTTGCAAGTATCGACGTTTGTCTAGTACTAGATTTTATATCTTTAATTTCAAGAAGTTTTTTATTTTTAGTATTTCATAATCAGTGACTTCTCCAAATAATGTGAAATTTGCGTTGTCTGCCAAATTATTTGTAATTGTGTTTTGTGGTTTGTCAACCTATTTGACAGAGATTTACCAATATTGGTGAAATATTTTTTAATAGTATTTGCAATAAAGATAGTCACTTAGCTCACGATCGACATCTTTAATAGATAATATTATTTCATGACTTTTAGCTTCCCTACAAATACTTTAAATTGTTTTCCATAGTTGAGATGTATTACCATTATCATCTTGTATTTGGTCTTCATAATACTATAATTTTGTCCCTTTTATTAACGTATTCGCTTACAGAGACAGATTTCTCATAATATTGTGTTAGTCATCGAATTTTGAATAACCTTCAAGATGTTTGTCCATTCCCCCGTCGGGTTTCTTGTAAGCACGGTAATTTTCATGGTTCTAGTTTTTTCATTCCAGGCAAATGTATTCATCTATTGTAAATGAAAAGGAATGTATTCCAAATAAAACGTAAAACGTTAATCAACAATATATTTTAGAGTGATAACAAAACCTTAGCTCACGATCGACATCTTTAATAGATAATATTATTTCATGACTTTTAGCTTCCCTACAAATACTTTAAATTGTTTTCCATAGTTGAGATGCATTACCATTATCATCTTGTATTTGATCTTCATAATACTATAATTTTGGCCCTTTTATTAACGTATTCGCTTACAGAGACAGATTTCTCATAATATTGTGTTAGTCATCGAATTCTGAATAACCTTCAAGATGTTTGTCCGCCCACCCGCCGGGTTTCTTGTAAGCACGGTTATTTTCATAGTTCTAGTTTTTTAAATGAAAAGAAATGTATTCGAAAAGAAATGTATTCAAAATAAAACGTAAAACGTTAATCAACAATATATTTTAGAGTGATAACAAAATCTTGATTAAAATTACTTCATCTAAGAAAAAAAACATTTATTTGCATTACTGAATCTACGCGGACATATTTTTTATACTATGTACCAAGTTTAACGCCAAATCATACATTACGTTTACGATGTCAATGTGACCTTTAAACTTTAAAATAAAATATTCAGATTTATTTACAGTTGCAATAAATATGAAATACATCATTATAAGGAACACTTGCAAAGTTATTTTCAGCAACAGAGTAATTTATTGTCTCCAAATAATGTTTTTACACTATTAAGTTCCTCGACAGTAAAATGCTTATGCAAATATTGAAATAAATAATGAATGAATTATTCTGTTGTTGACATTGATTTTAGCATTAGTATTCACCAAAGAAATCTATAGCTATGCAATAAGTGGTATTATAAATGCAAAAATTTTCGAGGTATATTATCCCGAGAGGTCGATGGACAGTGTTTATAAAAATACTTCAATATATGGTGGTTAGTACTGAATTATGAAACAGATAGTTAAGCGTTAAGAATATTGTACAATATCTTATTGTTATCAATTGACTATATGGTCATAATATAATAATAGTATATTGAAAATTATTATAGTAACGTAAAATTAAGAACTGAATATATATAGCCACTGGTAAAAAGTATATTTTATTTATTCAAATCAAAACTCTTATAATTAATTTCGTAGTCTCGGCTTTTCATTTGATTCTGTTTTACCCTTTTCATCGACTAAAAGTTGTTGCAATTTATTTCCCGTAGTCATTTATTTCCATCGTAAAAAAATTGCAACAGTTTTTAGGCAACCCAAACGATAAAACTGGATCAAATGAGAGGTTCGCGATTTATGAAATTAATTCCAAGGATTGTAATTTGAGGTCAGAAAAATTATTCAACGAGCAGTAGCTGGATAGGGATGCAAACAGAAAATGCGTTTTAGAGTGGAAATGTTTTCAATTAAAAAAATTTTCTAGCATGTAGATTTCGAGTAAATCCTGGTTTTTATTGTCAAAAGACCTTATATTTTGACGATAAAAACCGGAATTTACTCGAAATCTACGCTGTAAAAAAATTTTAAATTGAACAATCGGATTCAGCACACAAAAATACATAAGGAATGATGGGTTTAGTCCTTAGAACAGATTTTTTTTTGTAGAACCTTGTGCACAGATCTACAAAAAAAAAATTTCTGTTCCAAGGACTAAACCTATCATTCCTTATTGTGTGCTGAATCCGACGAATTTTCAATTTAAAAAATTTTTTACCGCGTAGATTTCGAGTAAATCCTGGTTTTCATCGTCAAAATCCGTTTTTTTGACAATCTTTGACGTTTAATTGTTTTGTAAGTCGCGAAAATAACTTAAAAAACTCGTAATTTAGGTTATTTTCGAGATTTACTAAAAATTGGTGGGTAATAGAGGATAAGCGTACACCAGATTCGTATTCAGCACGTCAAAATACGTAAAATATATTTAGAGACAAAAATCGAAAATCTGGAGTGACAGATCGATAGGCAATTAAAAAACGAACATTTAAACAAAAAAAACTTTCCGACTGCTTATTAAGACCTGTAGACTGATTTGAAAAAAAAAGTCACATTGGGGCCACTCTGTGGCCTGTAACAAGAATAGCTTAAATTATGCAGACTTTAATAGTTTACATTTAATATCAGGAATTGAAAAATGCTTTTTTTGTGAACTACGAGTTCAGCTTACGTTTATGAGTATTATTTTCCAAATAAAATTTTTATGCAAGTTCCCTACTGATAATATGATAAGAACAAAGCATTAGTACTTGTTGAACAATATCAAGAACTATAGCTATAAAATGGTTTGTAATTTGTTAAATTCAGAATAATGTGAATATGACCTCATTATATTACCTCTGATCCAGATTTGCAGTATACATACTGCTACAATGATTAAAATAAAAGACAAATATGAGAATAATCACGAGCAAATAACTTTCAAACAGGTATGATACTTTCTTGCAATTAAATTGAATATAGATTATAATTTACATATACATTAACGCTCCCATTTGATGTTTATAGTGCAATAAACTTATTAGGTTTATTGATAATTATGTTATTCAGAAATATACAATTAATCAAAACAAACACTGTGAGATATATACGATCTATGAACTTTTTTAGTGTAGTGAAATAGCCTTAAATTTGTAATATACGAGAAAAAATAGGACAATATTGACACTTTGTACAGATGTGAATTTCAACTTACTCTTTCAGAAACCAATAACTCGACCTCACAATAATCAAGCGAATTTTTTTAGAGGGGGCAAGGGGAGAAATGAGTTTTTTGCAAATATCTCGAAAATTAAGCGTTTTAGTAATGAATTTCAAGAACTATTTTAAAGTTTGTAAAATTTCCAATGGTTAGAGAGGATAGGCACATCCGCATTAGTCTGGGAGGTAGCGTCAAATCTAATTACATCATTTCAACAAAGCTCATTTTTTCAGTACAGGTTGTTTTTTCATTGCTTATCGAAGAATCGGGTGTCAGCTACTTCAATCGTGGAGATTAAGAGCGTGAGAGCTGCGCATTTGGTAAAATATATATTTTTTGCGTCAATCCAACAAAGCTACAAAACTATAATAGTAGATTGTAATACAAGTGTGGCAAGGGCTTCATTGCAAAACGATGTATGAAAGTAGGAACACGAGGGCAGCGAGTGTTCCTATCATACGAGTTTTGCATTGAAGCTTGCCACATGTGTGTTACATACTATTTTTTTTACGGTTGTGAAGTTATTTCCCTTTTTTAAAAGGCAAAGTGATATTTCTATTTTCTACAGTCATTTTGAAGTTATAAAATTTGACTTTCATCACAATCGTAGAAAAATACTTTATTTATGTAATATAAATGAAAAAAAATGGGTCAGCTGCATAGGGTAAGGAGCGAAGGTTGTCAATGGGTATGAAAAATAAGTGAAAATTCGTTACTTCAACAAAGCTGAAATTTATGTATATGATAGTTTACGATATAAAAAAATAATTAAAAAGAGTCAGCTGCCAATACCATGGGACAAAACCTGTCAGCTAGGCCTTTTAAGTATACCGCAGCATCCAGGCGCTCACCGCGCGCGGTATTTTTAATGCCCCAGCTACCGTATTATTTCATTTTTTTTAACCACCTGATGATCAATTTCAACTTTCTCTCAATACAAAGTAATGAAATACTCTATTTCACGCCTGCTGATATCGTTTTTCTCATATGAAACTTGAAAGATAATCATATTTGTATGAAATATTAGATAATCATATTATGCACAAATAGTAGCAAAGAATTTTTAGCACAGGAGTTTTACTCAATATAGCGCTTCTACCCGGAATTAATCATGCTAGGGAACATGCCTACCCTCCGAAGAAATTTACATATAAGAATTTTCACTGGTACTGAAAACAGTCATAATTTAGAATACAGCAGTGAGAGTAATTCAGATGAGAATTGGTTTGTTTTATTCGTATTGAATGTGCAAAAATTATTTAATCCTCACTATTCTCAATCAATAATTGCAATCTCTAAGTATTCTCTAATATGTTTGTTTAATATTTCATACAAATATGATTTTCTTTCAAGTTTCATACGTTAACTGGGGCATTAAAGATACCATACGCACGCAGTGAGCACCTGGACGCTGCGGTATACTTAAAAGGCCTAGCTGACAGGTTTTGTCCCATGGTATTGTCAGCTGACAATTTTTAATAGTTTTTTTATATCGCATATATATATGAATTTCAGCTTTGTTGAAATAACGAACTTTCACGTGTTTCTCATACATATTGACTAGGACAGCTAACAACCTTCATCCCCTACCCTATGCAGCTGACACAATTTTTTTTTTCATTTATATTACATAAATAAACTATTTATAGTTTTGTAGCTTTGTTGGATTGACGCAAAAAAAAATGTTTTAGCCTCCCACGCTCTTAATCTCCACGGTCGCATCAGCTGACACCTATTTTAGTTGTTTT
Organism: Rutpela maculata; assembly: GCA_936432065.2. NCBI lineage: Eukaryota > Metazoa > Arthropoda > Insecta > Coleoptera > Cerambycidae > Rutpela > Rutpela maculata. Next base: position 76,880,366 of record OW386286.2, on the reverse strand, counting down.
TCGAACGAAAACTAATATTAAAAAAAAAGAAGTCGTGTTGCAATGACGTATAAAATATTGACGCCACCTCCCAGACTATATTGGACATACGAGGACAGATATACAGCGTTTTGAAGTTACGGCCGTCTTTGATTCCATAGAAGAAACAAGTTTTCATGGTATATTCTCACAGTTTACTCAACAAAAATTGGTCATACGTCAAAAATACTCTATATATAGTAAAAAACTTATTCAAGTGCTTGTAATTTTACATCTTTACGATAGTAATCAGTCAAGATGCAGTCAAAAGTTTCCAATAAGAGCATATTTATGAAAATTCATCCATCGTCAATCAAAAAAATTAATGGGACCTATTTATTGCTTTTATGATGAAGTATATCGCAGTATATGCAGTTTAAAAAAATAATATAAAAAAGACAATTTTCGTACTTTTCTCCTAAGCTCTAATAAACAATGATATTTAAACAATCAAATTTTCTAAAAACTTCACTGTGCACTAACGTACCTATAATAAATTAACTTTCAAATGGTGTCAATATGGTGTCAATTAGAGCCTCGATTGCAGCTTTGAAATAATAATTTTAATAGTAGCAAAACTTGCGTAAAAAGATAGATATTTTACATTCGCAATAACTTTTATTTTTAATGAGTTATTTAAAAACTACAATCTGGTGTGCGAATAACATGAGCGAGAGCATGCTGTATAATTTGTTTGTAAAAGCAAATTCTTCAATGGGCGCGTTTCGCAATAAAAGGCTCAGTTCATACTGTTGTCGTAGAAAACATTTTTCGGCTGATTCGCCTCCATGCAGGGCTCTTTTTCATTGCGAAATGGTATATAACATGGTATATAACATATATAACAAGTTGTTAATTGATATTACCGTCGACTCCACCAAATCTTCGAACATGCTCGTAATATAAAATTGACTTGACAGAAATCGCTTAAGCTACGCCAGAGTAATCATTGAACAAATTTTAAAAAAACACAGGTCGAGAACCTCCTCCTTTTTTAAATTTTATAAAGTCGGTTAAAAAGATTCCATTCTTTTTCCTTTTTTTTTGATGGGATGCACTGTACACAATTAACTTTACAACATTGAATTTTCATAAATATGCACTTTTTGGGAACTTTTGGGTACCTATAACTTGGTCAATTTCTATAGTAATAGGATGTGACAGGACTCATATTAAATATAACTGAATAAGATTTAGCTTTATATACAGAATTTATGATATAGGACATAACGATTTTGAATAAATTGCCAAACTCGAACGTAAAATTTTTTTTTCTTCTTTTTCTTTTAGATAAATTTATCGGCGAGTACGAAGAAATGAACATCTCTGCAAGAGTCATTGATTCGCTAATTTTTTCCTTTATATGTTACTTAAAAACATTTGAACAAAATCTTTAAATTGAATATACAGGGTGCGCCACTTAAAACTCCCCAGACTTGTAACTTTTTTATTTTTGAAGCGATGACCATTTTGGGCACATCAAATTGTAGACATTTTTAAAGCCTTTAAACATGTATACAGAGTGATTTAAAAAAAAATTGAAAAAATTGTTAAGAAAGGAAACTTAATTCCTTGAATATTTTTTTACCTCACCCTGTACATAAACTGCGTTATTGTGGTCTTATAAAGGTTTTAATTAGCTTCTATTTTTGTAATTAAAATAAAAAAATTTAAAAATTAAAAATTTTGCAATTTCCTATTTAATACATTTTAATATAAGTTTGTTTTTAAAAATATTTATTTCTTTTGTTTCTTTTTGCTGTTTTGTTACGTTGAATATTGTTTGTGATGTCTTTTACAAATAAAGCATAAAATTATTATTTACATTCTTTTCAAAGTTATTTTAAAAAAATCAGTTTGGAATCGGAAAGAGTGTTTTTAATTTTTTTCTCTAAAACCAAAAGGAATTTAGAATATGACGTAATAACATAAATTGAAGCTAATTAAAACCTTTATAAGAAAACATTAACGCAGTTAATGTACAAGGTGAGGTAAAAAAATATTCAAGGAAATTAAGATTTCTTTCTTAACAATTTTTTCAAAAAATTTTTCTTTAAATCACTGTGTACACACGTTTAAATGGCTTAAAAATATCTACAATTTGATGTGCCCAACGTGGTCGTCGCTTAAAAAATAAGAAAGTTACAGGCCTGGGGAGTTTTAAGTGGCGCACCCTGTATGTATCCCTATAAATATGATTAAGCATTATAAAAACGATTATTTTAAAAACAATTCGAGATAAGAATATCACATATGGACTTTCTGAAAAGGCTTTTATGAAAATTATAAAGAAAATACAAAAAAGTGTGAAATTTCATCATAAAAAATTGGGATGATGACATTGACGAACATCGATGATGTCCAAACAAGTGAAGAATATCAATCACCAAAATAAGTGAGAATATTAACAATAGTGCTTTCAAGAAAAAGATTTGGGTTTTGCGTGACGTCACGCTTCAACGGCTGTCAAGTGTAGTGTCAAATGTATCTTAATGTTTATTCTGTGTTTTAAACGTGTAAATGTGATTTAAAACCCACTTTAATAAAACAGTCAACAAATAATACATTCCAGTGATAGTTATAAAATACTTAATTGCCGTGCAAAATGGTAAACAAATGCTGCGTTCCTCGCTGTACTGGTAATTATGCCACCGGGGAAAAGGTACACGTTTTTAAATTTCCCAAAGATGAGAAACTGAGAAACAAATGGATTAAAGCTATTCATCGAGAAAACTTTAAAATTTTTATGCACTCTGGTGAGTTATTATTTTTAAGTCTCGTAATCTAAATCGAACGAAACTAAAATTGAGGTTAGTTTTTCACTTATCTTATTTGAGTGACCAAATGCGCTTTTCGTTAGTCAGTTTTGCCTCAGAATTTAATTAGGAACCTCTTTTATTAAAAAAAACCGTTTTACTTTATAAGAATTAGTAGAAGCAAATTAGAAGTGATTTTTATTGTTCTAATTACGTCCAAATGTATTATGTATCTCAATATCTAAAACCAATATATGCATATTTTTTATTATAGTATAAGTAAAACATCACTCCAAGCTTAAAAACAGCAAAGATTACCGCAGGTAATAAATATTTCTTATTTGGGAGTAGTCACATGTAGTATAATAGCATTGCTTTAATGCATTACGCCGTATATGCTCGCCTTCCTTCAGTGACGTCACCAGCTGGTTGTGTGGCTTTAATCTCTAGGTGGTGTTGGATCCACACCTATTCAGCAGGAAACAAGGCAATCCAATTTCAACTTCAGTATGCCTTTCGTCTGCGCTAGTAGCGGGAAATTTTCAATATATTTTAAAAATTATTGGTATTATAAAACTGATATTTGCAGGTGTTCCTAGAGGAAATAAAATGAGATACTGCTAAAGATATATGTTTACGATCAGCGGAATACGAAAGTTGAAGAAGAGAAGTTGAAGGTTTTCGACCAGAATTTACCAAAATACAAAATCGTTACGCCAATCTCGATCAGGAGGATCAGAATTCAAACAAAACAATCCGTGAGGTCTCTAAAAGCTCATCTGGACACCAGACTGATAACATATAATACACATAAACGAGATGATACGCAAGGTTTATTAACTGTCTAGGAGTCTGTACTCTTTGATGGCTGAGAAAAGCAGACAAAACAGAAATAAAGAAAATTGGTATACACGACTGTCTTGAGGCCAACCTTTATGCAGCGCCGACGCGATGCTTCACGTTTAATTAAATTAAAAGACTTTTCATTTTGGAGCGAAAAGAAAGAGGGTCAATAAGGCCGGTTTTCGGCCCCCCTCAAATTTGGCAAAAAGAAAAAAGAAAATGTTTTTTAACAGTCTAGGGTCAATTTAGAGTCGATTCGACCACAAACGGAACCAACCCCACCCCCCTCTTAGGGTCATTTCAAGGTCAAATTATGAAAAAGCCGTGAAATAAACTCGCCTTTTCGGAATGAGTAGGCTTATTTTGGGACTTCGATTTAATATATATATAGGTTTTTTTGGGTCGCTGATTCCGGATCCGAGGTCAGTTTGTCTACAGTGTGTCCCAGGATAGGTGTAACAAGAGGTGTAATGGACCAAAAATTTTGGAATTTTGGAATGGTATTTGGGGATTGAGTCCTGCTTGTTGTAAAACTACAGTATACCAAAAATGACTTGATTTGGTGTTCTACAGGGTGTTTATAAGCAAAGTTGTAAAAATCACCACTAATAAAGTACCTTTATTTTTCAAAATATGAAAAAATTCCACTAAGAAAAGTTATTTAGAATGCAATTTCATACCTCTATACCTTTCAGGAATATAAAATTATTTTTTGAAACTTCCCATTTTTTGCGAATTAAGAGTTGAATTCATATTTAAAGTTGTGTAGGAGCAAATGTTAATCATCTGCTTTTCTCATAGCCTACTTTTAGCTTCTACATAACTTTAAATATTAATTCGCAAAAAATAATTTCTATGCAGTTTTAATTGAATGGTTCAAAATAAAATAATTTATTGAAAAAATGGGAAGTTTCAAAAAAATAATATTATATTCCCGAAAGGTATAGAGGTATAAAATTACATTCTAAATAACTTTTCTTAATGGAATTTTTTCATATTTTGAAAAATAAAGGTACTTTATTAGTGGTGATTTTTACAACTTTGCTTATAAACACCCTGTAGAACATCAAATCAAGTCATTTTTGGTATACTTTAGTTTAACAACAAGCAGGACTCAATCCCCAAATACCATTCCAAAATTCCAAAATTTTTGGTCCATTACACCTCTTGTTACATCTATCCTGGGACACACTGTAGACAAACTGACCTCGGATCCGGAATCAGCGACCCAAAAAACCTATAGGTATATTAAATCGAGGTCCCAGAATAAGCCTACTCATTAAGAAAAGGCGAGTTTATTTCACGGTTTTTCAAAATTTGATCTTGAAATTACCCTAAGAGGAGGATGGGGTTGGTTCCGTTTGTGGTCGAATCGACTCTAAATTGACCCTAGACTGTTAAAAAACATTTTCTTTTTTCTTTTTGCCAAATTTGAGGGAGGCCGAAAACCGGCCTTATTGACCCTCCCCCTTTGTTCGCCTCATATCAAGTTCTGTACGCCCCGCAGTGGGCCAGAATCCGAAAAAGCTGGCCAAAAGTCGAAAAATCGAGTTTCGAATTTAGGACTTTTTTGTCCCAGAACGTTTAGTAGATGACCCCAGGTATAATATAAACCGGTCCCTAGAAGCCGACATCCCCCGAGGTCTTTGTAACTTCATTCCGAATGTGACAGTCACACGAAATGCACCAAGCTGTTTATTTCACGCAAGTTGTTGTAATTACAGAAAGTGCTGTAAAAATTTAGAAAATAGTGTCATTAAGATATATTAAAATGAACTCTCCTCCACAAGGTATGTATAATTATATGTCGAAGGTGAAATTTCGTAATTATTAATCTATAAAAAATTATTAACATTCAATAGGAGGTGGTTTTTTCATAGAGTATAGAAAACATTTTTTTCTCTATCAAGAAAAAAGTTTATTCCTTCACATTCGTTCAATGGGTTGTTCATTGAACATTCTTGTAAAAAAATATGTAAAAACTGGCTGCCTCTAGGAGCCACTATTGCTTTTGTGATCGTTTTTCTAACACTGTGCAAAATACAGCGACGCGTTATCTTTGGTTTATAGTGTTGTTTTAGCATAAAAATTCCATTTAAACGTAACAATTTATAATATTTATGTATTATAAACAATTTTTGAAAAAATTAAAGCATTTTGTTAAATCAAAAATAATTATTGAAAAATTATTTATTTTTTAGTTGGAATTTATAAAATGCCTAAAATTATGTAAAATTGAATTTTAATTAATTAGTTAATTTAATTTTTTAAATTTGAATTGAAATTCGTAATCAGCGACCTCGAAAACCCCCCGAATACCAATTTTCAATTAAAATGATTGACTTTTCTCAAATGTTTGTCGCCATATTGGAGCCGCCATTTTGCTTTTGAAAAAACTATTACCAAATTCGTATTCAGCGGCCTCGAAAACCTCCGAATACTAATTTCCAATTAAAATGCCTTACTTTTCTCAAACGTTTGTCGCCATATTGGAGCCGCCATTTTGTTCTTGGAGAAACTATTATCAAATTCGTAATCATCGACCTCGAAAACCCCCGAATACCAATGTCCAATAGAAATGACTAACTTTTCTTAAACGTTTGTCGCCATATTGGAGCCGCCATTTTGTTCTTGAAAAAACTATTACCAAATTCGTAATCAGCGACCTCAAAAAATGAACATTTTCAAAATCTTTACTCCATTTTTCGACTTTTGGCCAGCTTTTTCGGATTCTGGCTCACTGTGCGCCCGCCCGTTTTAACGAGCCACTAGAGGAGTACATCAAAACCATATCAAATATTTTATCAATTTAAACTAGGTGATAGTTCGCTAACAAACAACATTACACTGATAAGAGAGCATAATGCGCTTTTTAAGATTAAGCACAAATTATCATACCCGGCGCTGCCCATTCTCTGGCAGCCCGCATAGCCATCCTTTATTTTACTAAAACCAAACTTATTACTCCACTTTTCCCACCTTTTTCAATTCTTTTCCTTACTTTCATTATGTAAATTTGTTTTTCATTTGCTGATTTACTTTTTAAATGGTTATTTTAAATTATGCAGAGATTAAAAAATGTGGTACCAAAAAATAGTTACAAAAAACTCAATAGGTTAACATAGCCGCTCTATTATTGCCAGTGGATGTTCGGCTAGATAAGAGAGCGAGTGTCGAGAAAAAATAGTTTAATTCCATATGTATTAAAATTTTATTTGACTTGGTATTGGTGGTACCCACTATTGTGAGAACTTCACATTCAAAGGGCATTATCAAAGTGTCAAAACATCTATTGATTCCATCGTCGATATTTTATTATTGCATGGCGCTTCTTATATAGTCATTGGTGTGAAATAAAGGAAAACATATTGGCCAAATCTGATAATTATTACTTTACATATTTAAAAATAAAATAAATAATACTTCATTCTATTATGCTTAATTCAACAACTATACGTTATAGTTATGAGTAATATCTTTCTCCACAAACCGCTCGGTAACCTTGTCCGTGCTAAGGACTTATGATAATAGTAATGAACCATACTAGCTGTCAGTAACTTAAAACTTCACGCTCATATGTATTTTATTCTTTGTGTACTTGTAACGTATAGGTAATAACTTTTACCTTTACTACTAATACTACTATATTGAAGAGGCAACTGGATGATGGTTGTATGTAACATTTTACTTTTAGCAATAAATGGAGATGCTATGTACAACAAAGCGATGATTTACGACTCTTAACAGCTACAGCCGTATGCTACGATGAAGCATAACGTTATTTTATACTTTGATAAAAATGTTCATCCACGTGCTTCTCAATCTGATTAGTAAGTCTGTTATACCAGGTCAATTACATTAAATTTTACGTTCTAAGTTAATTTTAAGAAATTAACCATTAAGTAGAATGAAGTATAAAATATATTTTTTGTAATTTTGTAATTGATTTAATTATGTTCAAAAACTTTTTGTTTTAGCGGGACGATGAAAGGTCCCCGCACTTATGCCTTGCGGCCCATTTACGCTACAAGGCAATTCCCCATTCAGACTGGATTCTAACCCAAAGGCTAAAATCCTTCCTATGGGACATCTCTTATTTCTTCCAGCACCGGAAAACTAATGCCGAAGTGTTTGTGCCTCAAGCTCATAAGACTAGGACAGGAAGTTAAGATGTGGATGGAAGTTTCTTTCTCAACCCCGCAGAACCTGCAGTCGGGATTATCATCCATCTCAATAATGTGCATCTGTCTTCTGAAAGAACCGTGTCCAGTCAAAAGACCTACCATGTCCCTGCTTAATCGCAGGATTTGTGCTGCTCATTTCAGCAAGGACCCTGAGGTGGGGAACTTCAGTTACCGGAGTTATCGGTGTCAAAGTCAAAGAACTGGGAACGAGTCCAGTTTTTTATTGCCTTCTTGGCATTTGATCTACAGTAGCCGAGAGCCGACTGCTTACCCAGTAGTGACTTGGTGACTTGGTCCTAACTGATGCAAGGGCCTTAAGGGCTCCCTGACTATCGCTACATATATGTGTTTGTTAGAATATCTACCGAGATATTCGCCTGTGCACAGACCAAAATAGCCAGATTTCAGTCTGGAATACCGTGGCAAGGTCCCCGCTCTAGCACTTTTCTCATACCTCGATTCGTCTGTGAACCAGACGATATCGGTAGAACTGAGTATGCACTCGAGTAGATTCCAGTCGTCTCTATTGGGAATGACAATCACAACGGGTTCTGAAAAGGAGACGGAAGGCACCATATCATAAGTCCTGACCTCCAGAAATGGCCTCCTATCGCATCGGACCAAATAGTTCTCCTCCATCCTTCTACTGACCACCACACTTCAGCCTGTAGGCCGCTTTTCGAGCCTCGACCTCACCAGATGAAGATGCACAAGGTCTAGAAGGACCTCCAAAGCTGCTGTGGGAGTCGTATTGCTCCTGTAATTCCCAAACAGGCGAGTCTTTGAAGTTGTGTTAGCTTCTGTTGAATGTATAGCCTGGTTACAGCAGGCCACCAAACAATCGAGGCATAAGTTTCCATTGGTCTTACTATAATAGTATAGTTGCTATCCTGGGGTTTAACTACTATGTTTTACCAAAGGTCATTCTACACACTCAAAGGTTTGTATTGGCCCTTTGTATTTGCCTCTCTATGTGATATTTCCAGATTCAAAAACGTACATAAACATTTCATAATTCGCGACAGTTTATTGGTAATAAACTAGTGTGCGAGGCTATTTAATACTATTTTACCAAGTGTAAACTAGGTAGATAATAGTAATAATTTTAAATTGTTACTGTCGCTTTCATTTTAACTCGAGGATATATATCACTTGATATATATATCATGATATATATCATGATATTTATGGAAAATATCACACCATAAATATCATGATATATATATATATATATATATATATATATATATATATATATATCGCAAATACAAAAATAAAAGCCTACGCCTATGGTGCGTGATTAAACACCTACGCCATTGGTGAAAAATATATATGTATATTTTTTAAATTAGTTTCATTTTAATACTTATAGGTACTTCTTTATTGTCCTTATAATACTAATATTGAACATCTATGAGAGCAATTTTGTTATTATGTTTTTTTAAGCCAAATTCTTTTCAGCTGCTTAGCTTTACAGTTGGACGGGGCAAGATCGTCATTTTAATTTTGATGTAACAAAACTCATGATTCTCTTCCCACTTGTACGAACCCAATGATACCCAAATGCAGCTGGGAGGATAGAGGAGGTAACCCGGGTAAAGTGATACATCATTGGGCCCTGAGAAGAACTTTCGGGCGGGTGCCTTGGGCACCCGAGGCAGCTGAACAGAATTTGACTTTATTTTAAATCGTTAGAATTTATGTTTTGTTTGTTACATTTTCAGAGCCAAGACATAATAAGCTTAAAAAACATTGAATTAAAACGATTTAAAATATGATATGCACTCTTTTAAATTCAATCGTGGTTTTATTTGCATAAATAAGTTACATAAATTTAAAAAATAAAAATAAATATCATAAATATCAAAAAGTGATATATATCACGTTTTTTGTGATATATATCAGTTTGACTGATATTTATATAAATATCATGATATTTTCGATCCCTGTTTTAACTACATATATATTTAAAGTTATGTTGTAATTGTTAACAGAAATACAAAACTCTATGATTTGTTTACAAAAAATGTTAAAACAAACTTAACAGTCTTGATTTAAACCTATTAAATTCCAACAAAAAATGTTAAAATCATGTTCATCGGACATAAACTATTTTTTGTGTCTTTATTATTTTTCATCGTGTTCAATAATCTTGGCCCATAATATCTTTGTACAAACAGTTTGCATCATTCTTGGTGTTTTTATTAACTATGGTAGTAAAAGACTACAGTTGTCTTACATAAAAGAGTCCTGCTTATTGAAACAACATCTGAGTGCTATATCGTATGCCTCTGCTGCATAAAATTGATGTTTTGGATTTTTTACAGAAATATTGTATATCCAAGTTATAGAATGCATTCCACTTAAACTTTCCACACACTATAATATTTTTATCTGAATATATAATTAGTTCTGAGAAATATTCTTAAAATATTTAATATTTCTTCCGTAATATTCTTATTATATAATCAATATGTGAATTAAAATATTTGCGTAACAGTGATTCATATTCATATTATGTAAAGTTTATAGTAAATTTATCATCATAATTAAATGTTATTAACGGTACTGTTATTCAAGTCCGATTATTTACGAGCAAGGCGACTAGATCACTGCTAAATTTTGCGCGTATACGGCGCTTGCGACTACTCTAGCTGCATGTTTAGTTTTCCGTCCATAGTTTCTTTGCACTTGCGGTACACGTCCGAAAGGTCAAAATACTTCATTACATTGGGATGCGATGCGCTTTCTGCTTCAATAGGCGTCTGAGAACAGTCCCAATTTGACTTTTTTAATTTAACGTTGGTCTATTTCCGTCACCAAGGCTTCACACAGAAGCCAGGAGACGAGCCACCCTCAACCTGGTTTTGCTCCTTCTCTGTTGAAAAGTTGGGATCTTTTACTTGCCTAACATTTAATAGACACGGGATCGACTCCTTCACATTCCCTCCGAAGGATGGTATTCTGTGGTATAACCACAGAAAAGAGAAATACCAGAAACGACACTTGGACTTCCCGCTAAAATTCCATTGCCGCCGTTTTTTTGTTGGCACATCTGTCAGTTCATTTATTGTTTTAGGTCAAAACAATAACCGCAGATTTCTAAATTCACCGGTGGAGCGCACCGGTAAACAATAATATTATATGATTGGCTATTTTGAAAAATATAGCCAGTCAGCTTCGTATTTTATCCACCGGTGTGCCCAATGGTGAATACAGAAATGTGCGGTAAATGACAGTCTGTGACATAATACCGAAATAAATTTTTAAAAGGTTTTAGTGTTATTGTGCTGTGAATAGGTAAAAGATCATAGGAGGAAAGTGTTGTGTTAATAGTAATTTTTATTAGCAATATGAGTAAACGAGGTGGAACCATTTGCGCTGTTAAAGAATGTCCAAGTAGAACGAGAGGAAAAGACATTAGTTATGTTTCCTAAGGATCCCCAAAGGTATTTTATTATTGTTGTAAATTATAAGATATTTCCAAGTAATTGTGTGTTCTTCTTTTAAGGCCCATATTGTAGTTGGAAGCATGCGATCGTGGGGATTTTACAAGTAAAAGTTCACCCGAACTTTATAACAATTTTAAGTTGTGCGCACGATATTTTGAGGCGAAAATGTATACAAATATGTATCAAAATTGATTGCTACCAACAGCACTACCTACTATTTATGTCTCAACTTGGTAGTTTAAAAAGAAAAAAAATTAAAAAAATTAAAATTAAAAATTAAATTATTTCCCCAGAACAACCTCCAAAAGTACCAACAACGAAATGGCGAAGGTCACAAAAATTGATCTGAAAACATCAAAGGCGGTGCTGAGAGTGCCGCTTCTGGTAGTTATTTATTCTGTGGTATAACTACTACCTCACCTTGAAATTACATAGCTTCTGCGTATACGATGATATACATGTCGCTAGAAGATGGGACCAGATGGTCGTGTCTTCTCAGACGGTTACCCATCTAAGTACTAACTGCGATGAACGCAGCTTAATTATATGTGAGATATGCACATTATGCAGATATAACTATGAAGCGCTAAGAATTCCTAAAGATTTTACCGTATTATTTGTCTATTAAGGTTAGTGTGAGTGAAGTTCTATAGATCGCGACGATCTATTAGAGGAGTTTATACTAAAATGGAGATTAGTAATAAACCGTTTTCGGCAAATTGGCTGAAAACTGAAAAAAATATTTTCTTGTAAATATATGAATATTACGGGATTGCTCAAATATTTACTAGTGAAACATTTTTGTCGAACTCCACTATACGTTTCGTTAAAAATATAAGGAATTTTATTCCCTAGTTATCCTTGTATATTTTACTATACTGCCAAAAGTGAACAAGGGCCTTATTCCAGCCATCTTAGACCTACTTTGACGAGAGCCAATAGCTTGAAACTGCAGTCTGCAAGTAGTGTGGAGTGGCTAGCACGAGTGCTCCTTTAAGTAGGAATAAGTATTTCGGCTGGTGTCTGTTGCAATCGAAACTTTAGCATTTTGTGGTAATACATAGTTATTGCATTTAACGCGGCCAGTCTTGTAATTCGTAATTCAGCACTCGGCGGGCCATTAGTCCATAGAATAGCTGTTGGTTGCAGTCTGTTTTTTTTTTATTTCTTCTTCATGCCGTATATATTTGGTGTGTGGCTCAGTTAAATGTTGGGAATATATAAGAAATTGCATATACTGATTTATATATTATATGGCGTGGGACGTTTAACTAGAATAATTTATATAACTTGGATGTACAGCGTTTCTGTAAAAAATCCTAAAACACGTCACTTTACTTTTTCACTTCTTGGCGAAAAGCTAATCAATAATAAAACCCATAGCTTACATTTCGTAACGCATCCGATGAGATTGCCTGATTTCATGGCTGATGTTGCAGGTGCTCAATGATGTCCGGTTTTGTTGTATAAATCGTGTAAAGTAAGGTCCGGAGATCTTGCCGGCCACTTAATCTTTTTCAAATCCACCCATTTGGGAAAATTTTGTTCAAATACTGATAAACGGTCACAGCATAATGCTCCGCTTTGTTGATACCAGGTAAGTTTGCATTTACCTGATCTAACAAACGTGGAACGAGACCTTTTTGAAGAAAAGTAGATAGGTCCATTAATGTATTGACTCTATCACCTATGCATTTACTTTTTGAGGGGATAAGTATGAGTTTCTCGTATCCAATGAGAGTCATCATTAGCCCAGTAACAACAGTTCTGCGGATTGACTGTACTACTTGTGGTCGAAAATGTATACATTCCAAAAATATTTGGTTACGGCTAATAAAGTTCATCATTTGTTCGCAAAATTCAACCCTCCGATCCACATCTTCCTCAGTTAATTCATGATGCATCTATAGCTTGCAAAGATACATCTTTGCATTTTTAAGTATTTTCAGGACAGTATGACTGATAATGTTGTCATGGACTAGTTGTCAATCTGAAGTCACCGGATTCTCTTAAATAGTCAACAACAAGTTAAACTTTCGTATCCAACAATATGTTGTTCTAGTTGACCTAGGCACATCCCTCACATGACCCAACTCCCGGTATCCTATCTCAATTTTACACTGGCCACTACGTGGTAAATCTGAATACTTTTATTTAAATAATTGAGCAACCGCTACGTTCGGTACCTTTCATCATACCCAATCAACATTAAAATATCGGTATGAAGGGCTTCTGCTAGATAAGCCATTTTTTTAACTAATTTATAGTAATTTATTTAGGTTGAACATGAACAAGACTTTTACAATAGGATGGACCGTTCGTGCATCGCAATCAAAATTTTAAAAAATGGCGAAATTTTGCTGTTTTTCGTCAATTTGTTATAATTATTAAAACCTTTTTGTCCTAATATTTATTGTTCGCGCAAAAAGCTCAAAAATACGATTTTTAGTATAAATGGCAATATTATTCGTAATTTCTGTTAATTTTACTTTTTCATTTCAGAATGAGAGATATTGCAAAGATCCCACCAAATCTTGTTGACGTAGTCTATTGCTTCGTAGTTGAGTTTTGGCGTGGTGAAGTTTCGAATAGTTTTTCCTTTGAAAAGCGATCGAGCTTTCAACACTCGGCGCAACCCCAGTTCTCTACACCTAAAAAAAAAATAGGTGTGTCGCTGACGCAAGAGATGGCTTCTAACAAGATCTATTACGGCTGAATTTTCCAAAAAATCTGACTGTAAAGTGCACTCTTTAGAATAACAAAATTAGAAATGATAAATATATTCACCGTTCGTTTACTAAAAATGAAATAGCAAAATTGGCAGAAATGAGAAAATATTGCCATTTCTATTAAAAATTGTGTTTTAACGATAAATATTTTGAAATTACAGGTTTTAAATTTTTTTCGTGTTCCTCATGCCCAAAACTTCACATTAGGACATATAGCCTTTCGATACTAGTGAGTTCAGTAATTATGAAAAATTTACGAAGAACAGCAAAATTTCGCTATTTTTCAAAACTGAGTGCGATGCGCGACGAAGATATTTTTCGATTTGGATTTTTTAAATTTTTTTTATTTTGCTTAGCTAGGTGATAGGCAACTTTTTCGTAATAGAGAAATTAAAAAGTTTTACAACCTCACTTATCCCTGAAGGCTCTGAAAGAGTCTTGTGTGGGAAGGGTTATACATTTAGAGACAAGTGACGCACTCCCAATATTCCAGTATGCTGGAATTTATTTCTTCTTCGGAAAAATCCCAGTACCATAGCCGAGAATCGAACCCGGGACTCTCAACCAAGAAGTCATATAACCAACTGGGATATTAAAAAAATAAAACATGCATTTTATTCCTCTTGAAATGAGCTTTCAAACGATATGTCATTTGTGATCTCTCTTACATTTGAAAAAAAGTTAGGAGTGATTGTACTTCTCCGGATGAAGATAAACTAAGAACATTACAGCAGAAATGTAGTCAGTAAAAAAATTAAATTGACGTATTTTAGTATTTTTTACATATACGCTGTTGTCCTAATTACCTAATTTATTCCAGTTAAACTTTAAGCAGTAGATAAATATTGTAGTATTATATAATTACCCATTTTTCCTGGAGTAATATCGAATTGCGCTGGTCCATCTTGTACAAATCCTGGTCTAGCACATAAGTCCTGAAACAAGCAAATCGTCTTTTTAATATACAGGGTGTAATCAGTTTCGTCATTAAAAAAAAACTGGTGGTGGGGAACGGCTAAACGGACAAAAAAACCTTTTATAACATGGTCTAAAACCTATAGTTTTAGAAAAAAATAAATAAAAATTTCGAAAATTTTCAATAATATTGTTTGAGAACTGCTGGAATGTTGGGATAGGCTCTTATATTCGCGTATTTCGGCGCCTCTAACCATCAAATACGCCAATACGGCTCTTTCAAAGTGTCGCGCTCCTTTGTTAGAGACCGCGCGTCGGCGAGGACACAAGTTGATAATCACACTCTTTTATGGCTTTTTAAAAGTAGGTAAGTTAAGGTCTTTAGAGATGTGGTAAAGGTGAAAGACGTCGGCGTTTTCTGAGTGCTTAGTAGATCTGAAGGAAATTATATACTTCCATATGCAATATTTTAGTTCCTGTGGGCACTTCGTTAAGTACACAAGTCGAACCCGTTCGTTGTTTTTGTATGTTGCTTTTGTTATTTTTGAATTTTGGGCCACGTATTTACAGTTAAGATTTATTTTATTGACTTACCGTTCAAGTCGTTAAGTTCTTGATTACGTACAGACACTACTTGTTCGTTCTTTTTGTGTTGCTTTTTGGATTTTGCACCAAGTTTTTATTTTTATTTTCTTTATTGACAACGTTAGTTGATAGTTTAGTGTGGTATTTTAATGTGCATAGAAACCATAAAAAATGATCCTAATTTACCAAATGTGTTAAACGGAGTGCGTATCTCCTTAGTTCGACGTGCCGAAGAGTGTATGCAGACGGAAAATTATAAACAATAAAAGCTCCAATATTTTGTTCTAAATTAAAAAAACACACATGTAAAGAAATGCTAAACCTCTACGCCCATCATTTGCTTGCAGTTCTGCAAAAAGATAACGAATTATTTACATTTTTATAATTGGTTAAGTCGAGGCGGTCATCTAAGGTGCCGCCTTTCTTTTCTTTGAAACCGCGGGCCGCCGCGTGCCGGAGAGAACGTGTCGGTCGGTAATCTTTGCACTTTTTTGACAATTTAAAGGGAACTACACGTCCATTGACCCAGAAAGGCAGTGGTTCTCAAATTTTTTCTACCATAATATTCAAATTGTTAACATAGGTCAGTTTTTTAAAGTGCCCCTAGAGGAAAAAGTCATAAAGGTTTCTTGTTTGTCTAGTCGGTCCCCATTACCAGCTTTTTTTTAACGACATGAAACTAATTACACCCTGTATAACCAAATACATCATAATACTGTGTTTATATAATAGGTATAAAGACAACTAAATATTAATAAGTTTGCTTTCACTTTAGATAATATGCATAATTTTATTAGAGCATTAAATTACATTTTAAACTAGTAACTTCAGATCTACTATAAACTATTCTACTCATAAGACAGCTATAATTTTTAGTTATGTATTCCATGAAAGTTTAAGTTTTATAATAATAATTTAAATATTTGCGATCATTGGCGCCTTTGTCCGTACATATATGGAAATACATGCAAAATAAAAGATAAATCAAAATGTTTATCGTACTTAGGAACAATTAGCTATTAAACTATACGCCTTAGTATTAATCACGAACCAAATATAAATATTTACTACCGTTTATTTTATTCATATAGGGATTACAATATTTATTAATCTATAATAGACCAACAAAATTATAGCCAGCAAACCCACATTATATTATACCTATTTGATTTAATGAAATAGGTATATTTTAACCGTAAAAACATACATACGAGTTGAGCTGAGAACATCCGCCCTCTTTAAAATTTTTTTTTAAATCTGTCTAAATTGCCACCTCTATAGAAAGAGGTGCATTTTGGCACAGTCCTGCTTTAAAACGTTCTTAAAACTTCATCTGAATGTCTTCAAAACAACATCTTAGGTCTTTTAATGGACTAAACGGATAACAATTTAAAACCCGTTCTCAAAAAATATATATTTAAGATCGCCGGAGCGCATCACCAACCTTACAAATTTGAACAGATGGAACTACGTGTACCATTTGGCAATATTACATCGCGGATATCAACCAATAATTTCAGTGCAAATAGCAGTAGCAGCATTTTGTAATTCCTCTTCCAGGAGATAGATGGAGGCCGCAAAAACCAAACAAACGAAAATGGTAGTGACCTTGAATCAACAATGGGAAGCATGCAATCTAATTTGAACCGTTTCAAGATAGAGTAATAGTAGTTATGTATTATATTATCCGTCTCTGGACTTATAGTACAGTAACTAGAGGTTTTAACTTCGGAAGGATGTCATATTGAACGGATTTCGTCCATTTTTGGCAGTATAATAGTAAAAGTTTCTATATTGTGCAGGGGCTTGTTAATTTATAGGGGGTGGATGCCACCCCCTCTCAGGGAGTGGCACTTAAAAAATATATATGTTTATTGGAGCTGAAATAGAATCAAATTTTAAGAAGAAAAGGTTCTATGCAATTTTTCACATAAATTGATAGTTTTACTTCCACGTCCAGTGGAAGTATAGTAACGACAAAAAATTTTTTAAAAATTTTTATTGTCCAAATAGGCTTAAAATGTCATGAAACGTCGAGATTTTAAGTTTGAGCGAAAAAAAATTTCTATCTGTCTGTCGGTCTGTCTGTCGGTCTGTCTGTCGGTCTGTCTGTAACTTTTTTTTGTGCGCACGTTTACTCTGGAACCGTTTAAGATATTGACTTGAAATTTGGTACACATATGTCCTTCAACGAGATCTAGAACCAGATTATATT
This sequence comes from Rutpela maculata, assembly GCA_936432065.2. NCBI lineage: Eukaryota > Metazoa > Arthropoda > Insecta > Coleoptera > Cerambycidae > Rutpela > Rutpela maculata. The sequence goes on along the minus strand of OW386286.2, from coordinate 76,862,669 downwards.
TTCATCTTGTTCCGTCGAAGAGTTGGGGGGTAAATTGCGGTAAATTTGTGGTAAATATAGATCAATCAAGCAGGTAAGAGTCCATAAAATTGGTATTTAGTATATACAAGAGAAGCTAAGGTCTCAAAAAAATGTTTGGCATTAGCCACCCTCATCCTTTTATTAAAGGGGATGAAAAAAAATTGTGATTTAGTGTACAGGAACCAGAAACCTCAAAATATTTTTTACTTCATCCACCCCCCACCCCACTACCGATGTGGGGTATCGTTTTATGGTTTTTTGGGGTAGAGGATTTCAAATATTCTATTATTAAAGTTCCATAAACAATTATTTTCACATACAGTTTTTTTCGTTGTGAGTGACTTGGATAGAGAATCTGGAAGTGGAAGTAGTGATTCCTTGGGCAGCGGTTTTTAAGTTATAACGACTTCAAAATTGCGATTTTAGCTTAAAAAAAAAGGTATTTCCAAACGGCTTTCGTCAAATATCTCGAAAAGTATTACTTTATCGAAAAAATGATAGACCAATTACAGAAAGTACAAACTGGAATTTAATTATATTTTTTGTTTATTGATGTAGGATTAATAGTTTCGGAGATATTTAAGTTTATATTTGGCATCCAAGTGTTTCAAAATTACCTTTAAAGTTTAAAATGCATTTTTTTTCTAAAGCAAGTTCTTTAAATGAGCAAAAAAATTTGAGCATCTAGATAATGCTACATCTTAACGAAAAACTGTATTTGAGATAATTTTTTTAAATTATTGGCTAATTAAAGTAATAAAATGGCGACCATTTTATATAAAAAAATATAAATACGCATATTTTTCCGTCATAACTTTTTTATTTCTAATGCTACAGGAACGAATAAAAAATAATTTGAAAGCACAACTAATTGTCTTTAATTTCATTTCTTAGCTTGCATGACATAGATGTCACAATTTCTGAGATATTTAACATTTAAACTGCATTTTTCGTCTTACAAACGTTGGGACGCCATTTTTAAACTTTCATATCTTCGAAACTATTAAATCTATGTAAATAAATAAACAAGCGAAATTCATTATCAGTTTATGAGCTTTATTTTTGGTCTCTACCCATTTTTCAATAAAACTAATATTTGGAAAAGGAAAAAAAAATTACGTTTTATCGAAAATATAGTTTAAACTGTATATTTTTTATAAGCAAGTGCTGTATACAAACCAACAAAATTGAGCATCTACGTCATGCTATATATTAACGAGAAACAGTGTTTGAAATTCCTTTTTTTTTAATTACTGGCTAATTACATTAACAAAATGGCGACGTTGTTATTAAAAAAATGTGTAGACGCACATTGCTTCGGCCATAACTTCTTTGTTTCTTATGCTACAGAAACAAATAAAAAAATAGTTGAAAGCATAATTAATAACCTATTATTCTACCTATTAGCATCCTTGACGTAGGTGTCACAGTTTCTGAGATATTTAACTCCCAGGCAGCAAGGTGCCGTCATTATGACGTCGTTTTTTCGGCATTAATTACGTCAATTTCACCTTCAGCATGACGTAAAAATGACGTGAAAAGACGGCACAATGTCACAGCCCAATGACGTCATATATATGACGCCAATATGACGTATTGGTAATCAGTGAATTTTGCGAAAAGGGATGCAAACCTCTCATTATAATATTTTTCCACAATTATTAATAAAGTTTTTGACGAAAAAAAAAACCGGAATGTGCAGGGATCGAACCGCGGACCTAACCTAACACTTAACTCACTGAACCATTGAACATCTTTATTTAAATATGTTTAAAAGCTGTATACCCAGTTAGAAATAGTAAAACAATTATTATTACTATGTGGCAAAAATTGAACTAGTCACTAAATACTTCTATTTATTTTTATTTTATAATGATTTATTTCACGTCATTTTAATGACGTCAAAATAATGACCTAAAAAAACGTGTATTTGACGTCTTCATGATGACGTCAGAAGTACGTATTAAATATCACGTCTCTGGTACGTCATTTATTAATGACGTCAAAATAATGACCTAAAAGAAACTTGTATTTGACGTCTTCATGATGACGTCAGAAGTACGTTATAAATATCACGTCTCTTGTACGTCATTTATTGGGACAATGACGTCGGCGACGAAAAATTCACCTTTAAAAGACGTCATAATGACGTCACCTTGCTACCTGGGCTCTGTAATATTTTTTCGATAAAGTAATACTTTTCGAGATACTTGACGAAAGCCGTTTGGAAATACCTTTTTTTTTTAAACTAAAATCGCAATTTTGAAGTCGTTATAACTTAAAAAACTATCAATTTATGTGAAAAATTGCATAGAACCTTTTCTTCTTAAAATTTGATTCTACTTCCAATAAATATATATATTTTTTAAGTGCCACCGAGTGAGAATACCCCAATACAATAACAAAATTGTGACATTTTATAAAAAAAAAAATGTGAATAGGCACATTGTTTCGGCCATAATTTCTTTATGTTTATGATACAGAAACAAACAAAAAATCATTGCAAAGGTTGATTAATTATTTTTTATTCTGTTCCTTGGAAATTTTTATGGAAGTTTCATAGTTTCTAAGATATTCAACATTTAAACTAAATACTTCATCCAATAATCTTTCCGATACCATCTATAAACTAAAAAATCTCCGGAACGATTAATTCTACGTAAATATTAAATAAATACAAATTAATTTTCAGTTTATGGGCTTTATTTTTGATGTCTATCATTTTTTCGCTTAAACCAATATTTATTGAGAAAAAATACGTTTTCTGGAAAGTCCGTTTATAGTTTATAATACAATTTTTATTTGAAGAAAATGCTGTAAACGGACGAAAAAACAGTATATGATAATATATTTTTTTAATTACTGACTAAGTACTTACATTTAAAAAATGGCGACGTTTTTATTAAAAAAAAATGTAAGGAAGCTAATTGTTTCTGTCATAACTTCTTTGTTTTTTATGGTAAGTATAGAAATAGTCAAGAAATCATTTGAAAGCCTAATCGTTAGTATTTAATTACGGTTGTTAGCATTTTTGATGTAAGTGCTATATTCTGAGATAAATTTTTAATCAAATACTTCATTTTATAGGACGCCATCTTTATACTTCTATATTTCCGAAACCATTAATTTTACAGAAATTAGAACGATATTCATCTCCAATTTAGTAGCCTTCATATTTGTCTATGGCATGTTTTGGCTCAAAATGTAATACCTTGCGAATTATTTGACGAAAATCGTGTTGCAATACCTCTTTTTTTAAGTAAATGTCCCAATTTTCAAGTCGTTATAAACTTAAAGACTATCAATTTAAATAAGAAGTCCCATAGAACTTTTTCTTCTCAAAATTTGATTGTCTTTCAGCTCCAAATGGGGATGGCATCTCCCCCATAAATTAGCAAGCCTCCGCAAAATATAGAAACTTTTCTTTTGATGCATTTAATCAAATATAATTCAGGAAAAAAGTGAAAAATTTTTATTTTTAGAAAAGAACAACCAAATTTGATATCTGGATATAACTTCACATTATAAGCAACTTCTTTAAATAACATGTTTCGGTTGTTTACTCTTGAGGTAATTTCAATAAAATATATATTTTTCGACCTAAGCGCCAGGACTAACACACATTTCTGCAGTCCTTTTTTCGTTTGAGAACAGGCACGAACTTTTATCAAAAATAAAATTTTTCAAAAAGTCAATAACAATAGTCATATGGTGCAGACTTTTTGACGGACACTGTATAAAATGCGCAAATTCATAGTTTTATAATTTTGTAATTTTTACATATTATGTGAATGGGATATAAAGACGATGAACAAAAAGACGCGTTTTCATTGCCTAGAGAGTTCGTCGCGGTATCCTAATATACTATATAAGAGTATGAATTACATAAAAAAAGTGACCTTCATAACGTATTGACAACATCGTGAAACGAAGCGATTTAATTGTAATTGTAGTCAGGCGCCACCTGCCAGCCAAGTGCTAAACTTCATTTATGACTTTTACATTATTTGTCTTACAAACCAACGCTTGCTTTATTGGCAATTTGTCTTATTTATTTTCAATTAATTGGTTCTAGTAGTTCGAGGATTTTTCAAAAACTACTGAATAAAAAATTGAAATTTAAATATCGATATGTTTCATATACTATAGCAGATGAGCTCAGACTAATATCAATAAGATAATATCTTTTTTATTATTTTAAAATTAGGTTCAAAGTTAGAGGATGTTTAAGAGCTTGACAAGAAAAAAATATTACTTTTCGTGAATTTGCAATAGTCCAGTACCATTCTATCGAGTTTTTTCTCAAAGCCTGTGAAATTTCTTTTTAATCAGTTCAGGGATTTAGAAGAAATCCTCGAACTACGAAGTCATGTTTTTAAGTAAATTTAACCTATAATTCCGGCGCCCTTAAGTTTTGTTTCTGACAATTTATATGCTTTTCTTAAATATATTCTACAAAAGTTTTATCAAATTTGATTTGTTTATTTTGAAAACTGCTCCATAAATTTAGTTGTTTATGACTTTTAGATCCTGGTATACCTGAAATACACATGCAGAATTTCATTTCAATTATTATTCATTTGAGTTTATTGCATTGTAAAATCGTTGAAAGGAATATTTGTGCAATTTGTAACTTAATCATGAAATTTCATTAATCTAGTTAAGGCACTTCAGAATTGACTGCGACCAACTTTATTAGAAACTCAAAATACAAAATTGTTTTATCCTTTGCAGACAAACTCAAGTCAATGATCAGCAAAAACGAGATATTACATAAACTTTTCGCTACATTTTATAAATTGTTTAAACAGAACTCAATCAATGTTATTGAGATAAAATCTATACTGTCGATTCCAAATTATATGCATTCATTATCAAGAAAGGATTTAGTATAATGGTGGAAGTTAGTAATCTTCATGAACGTACTTATTCTTATGCTAATCACACACAACACAAATTGTGCTTCAATTCACTCAATTTTTCAAATTCCCAATGACTTATAATCAAAAACGTAATATTGTATATTATATTTATGGTTCCAAATATATATAATTAAAAAACATTAAATTAACACCATATTATTAAAATTATTTTATGTAATATCACTAGTGCATATAGAATTTTACAGAATTTTTTTTTGGAGAGCGTATGTTTGCCTATAGTTCAGTAATATAACAATTTATATCGGTCAAAATTCATAAAGTTTTGAAAATTGGTAGAAATGTCATAAGAATTCCTAAACCGAAAAGGTCCCACCCCTAAATAGTGTGCTTCATCCCCTAGGAGGTCGCTCCCCCCCCATTTTGAGGTTTTCTAAATTATCTCGGGAACGGTGCACTTTTTGATAAAAATGCCTATATAGAAAATTGTTTCTTATAATATTCTCCATCAAAAACGTCTCCACAATTTTTTTCCTAAAATTAATAGTACCGTGGGATATAAGGCGCACACATTAAGGGTTGGCTCCAGTTAACACAATAAATTGTAATCTTTACCATAGTCTACTTCAAAGTTCAATGCTTAATACTAAAGCAGTAGCTATTAAACTCCACTTAAAAAATATCGCAATTTTTAAAGAAGCGAAAATATTGTATATTGTACTTGTTGCCACGCCAACCCAAAGGTAAAGAAATTGGCGCGTTTTTTTTACGTGGTGCCCCCTGTATACCTAATCCACTAATTACTAGAAGGTTACCTGCGTTAATTAATCTTCGTTGTCTTTCATAGATTCGACATTCATGCTTGTCCGTGGCAATGGTAACACATTGTGGAGCAACGTAAGCCTACTCTCCTGCAACTGCACCTGTTTTCGCACCCTAACTTACATGAACAAGAAATTAGTGTTAAAACAGATTTGGGAGTTCGTTCTTTTGTTGTCATAGTTGGGGATAATATACCGTCGACTTTCTTCCATCCCCAATCAGTAGCGTAACGTATTTTTCAGGTTTGAATTTGGTAAAAAAACGCTATATGAGTGTTGCCGAGCAGCAGTGGGAGTTTTGATAACATTACAGTTTCGTTCGCTTTTCTAACAAGTTTGTTAAAAGACATGAATCTGTATACATCTAGACTTATTCCTGGGAAGGAAGAGTTGTATGAAGCTAGAACAAATCGCTCTCCTACGTCTGCAATTTCTTCATGACTAGCTTTTTCATTATTAAAAGTGTGCACGATGTCTTGTAAGTCATCTCTTTTATTAAGCACATTGATTGCATTAACCCTTTCTTTGGAAAAAAACGCTGAGGGTGTGTTGCAAATAATATTGTTTCTTTACATTTTTTTAAGAAAGTTGAGAATTGTAAATCTCGGGAACTGTAAATCCTTTTGCTGGTATTACCTTGTTTTTATTTTAAAAATTTAATGCCTTTGTTGCATGGAGAAAGAGCAATAAGAAGATAATACCATTAATAAATCGGCGTCATCTACAGCAACGAACACATCGATTCCTTCTTTCCTAAATTTTTTCACTAGTTCTGCAATCAAACGTTCTTTGTTAAACAAATGACTGAGAAACTTCTGCTGAGTTTTAGAAACAACAGTGCTTTCATCAAATATAATTTCAGGACAGGTTCTTGGAAGCAACCGTCTCGTTCTAGGTACTTCGTGCTGTTTGCATTCTCCAAATAACCATCGATCACGACAGTTACTCTATTACCGTAATGTTTTCTTATGTAACTAACATAAGCGTTGTAAATTTTATTAAAATCTCCTCTTTTTGGCCAAATTACGCGGCGAAGCAAGTATCTTCCATCAATCACATACTCACTATTTTCGAAAATATGGTCTCGTTTTGGAAAATTATTAATAATCTGTTGAAGTTTATTAATAATTATTAATAATCTGGTATAATCTGGACTAAAGTTATTATTATTACTGCTTTAGTGTTAAGCATTGAACTTTAAAGTAGATTATAGTAAAGATTACAATTTATTGCATTATCTGGAACCAACACTTATTTCCCACGGTACTATTAATTTTAGGAAAAAAATTATAGACATTTTTGACAGAGAATTTTGTAAGGGATCATTTTGTATATAGGTATTTTTTTTACAAAAAATGCACCGCTCCCGAGATAATCTAGAAAACTTGAAAATGGGGTTGGAAACGACCTTCTAGGGGATGAAGCACACTATTTAGGGGTTTACTAATTCTTATGCTATCCTTAACATTTCTATCAATTTTCAAAACTTTGTGAATTTGTCCAATATATTAAAATATTAACTGTTATTTTACTGAATTACTGGTAATATGAAAAGTGTAAATTGACAGTTTATTATCTGACCTCTTATAATAAACTGTCAGTTTACAGAATAATATTATTATATTGGCTATCTAGCTAGAGAAAACTTTATAAATAAAATCTAAAAGCACTAGTAGTATTTTGGAAGAATAAAACATGACATATATTAATGGGTGCAGTACGAATTACAGGAATAATTCTGTAAATAGAGAATTACAGCGAAAATTTTATATAAATCATTATTAGCCAATCGGACACGTTTATTTTGTCATTGTTTCTATGACAACCATCAAATTTTTTGGAAATCTTACTTACCCATGAGCACCTGCCTATGTGATTAATAAGTGGAAATTTCCCTGGTTTGACAGCAATGATTAGACAATGGCGTTTATATTATGAAAAATATTTTAATATTTATTTTAAATTAAATTAGTACAATTCTGGCTTACTATGTTTCATTATATCATTAACTAATTCAAAATGCTTTAAAAATTCCTCCTATACATCTTCTTTCCTCAGAAAATAAAGCACAGAGCCGTTTTATGACATATTCCAAGACACTTGTGATTCCATGGCTAACTATCACAGCAAATATCATTTCATCTTGGTTTTCCTTTACTGTAGTATAAAGATTGCATAAGAAATAAATTATTATGACTGATATTAATTCGCTATATTATTTTTATGCGACTAGAGCATAACGAATATAAGAATAAGTATACTAAACTTGTTTTAATTTTACTTCACTCTCATTATTCCATTCTTTATCTACTATTAAATATTTCATTTTATTAAGATATGAGGAAACCACATAAAAAAATAAAAACCAAAAAAATTAATCTAACACTGGCACCAGCCTAAAAGATTTTGCAAACATTGCTAAACATTTTTTTTGTCAAGTAATTTTGGTCTAAAATTTTCTTACCGAATCTACCTCGCTCTTGAATTAAAAATCCAGAAATTTTTTCTCGCTCACGAATTTTTAAAGAAAATTTGGACCTCAAAAAAATTTCCGGAAATAATTCAAGCACTAGGGAGATTACAAGTGAAAATTTTGCATGTTCGTAAAGTCAAAATCCGATTTAGGTTAGTTTACCACTAATAAGGACATTTGATTGGTGCAATGTTGTCAAAAAACGAGCTTCCATTGGCTAGCATGTTAATTAGTGAAATAATAAGTATAACATTCATTACGCAGACAGTTAATCAGGTTTACTCGTCTAGGCGATCATTGCAGTCTCCACCATTAAATTAGCTCTAGTTAAACCTAATTTATATTGTAATATATTTTCAAGCGATTGGGGTCAATATTTAAGGGCGACACAATATCAGAGGAACATTTAAGAAGTGATGTCAAAATGGTTTCTGAAATTGGAAATTATTAAGTAGTTAAGCCAGATCACTTTTAAGATTGTTGTTGCTATTTTAGTGCATTTTCGCTACATACAAGTAAACTTAAATGTAAATTGGGTATAGCAGAATAAGCATGGTAAACTGGCCCCAGAAGCGTTTGGGCCTAATTCAGTGTCAGTAGATCGACAATAGGAAAAGAAATGTTTTCCTCGAGTTTTAGCCCCCCATCGCCACGGGTAACCTCTGTACCCTAATAAACATGACGTTTCGTTTTCATTTTTTATCTCTGCAAGTTGTGCGTTAATTATTATGAAAAAAATAGACGATGTACATGTAATTTAAATGCATCTTAGGGAAAAAAAATCGAATAAAAAAATATTTAAAAATTAGAATATTTATTAGTTCATGAAAATAACTTTTACCAAAAATACATTGTTATGAGTAGTTTATTGTAGATTTTTTTCAAATATTTTGAAGCGGTGCGCCATAATTAAACAAAAATAAAAACTGTTACGACGCATTGTTTTGTGGTGCTTAACCATTGAAACTTGTCCAGCTGACCAGATCAGTGCATCCGTATGTATTTGGACCCGATGAAACCGAATCCGAAGTCAGAATTGTCAGATTGGTTCATTCTTCACCCCCAACACCAAAAAACACCCCCAAAACAAAAATAAAGTGGTCTGTTCGGCAGACTATACCAGTGTATCCTCATGTATTTTGACCTGCTGAATCCGGATTCGAAGTTATAATTGACAGATTGGCTCGTTTTTGACTCCCAACCCCGAAAAATAGACCCCCCAAAAAAAATGGTTTGTAAGACGGACCTGTGTATTCTTATGTATTTGGACCTGCTGAAACCGAATCCGATGTCAGAATTGTCAGACTGACTCGGTTTTTACCCCCAACCCCAAAAAACACCCCCCAAAACAAAAACAAAGTGGTCTGTCTGGCGGACTATACCAGTATATCCTTATGTATTTTGACCTTCTAAATACGGATTCGAAGTTAGAATTGTCAGTTTGCCTCGTTCTTCATCCTTAACCCCGAAAATCACAACCCCCAAAAAATGATCTGTCCGGCGGACCATACCAGTGTATCCTTATTTAGTTGAATCCGCTAAAACCGAATCTGAAGTCAGAATTGTCAGATTGGCTCGTTTTTCACTCCTAACCCCAATAAACAACCCCAAAACAAAAAGAAAATGGTCTGTCCAGCGGACTATATCAGTGTATCCTTATGTAATTTGACCTGCTGAATCCGAATTCGGAGTCAGAATTGTCAGATTTACTCGTATTTCACACCGAACCCTAGAAAATATACCCAAAACAAAATAAGTGGACTGTCCCGCGGACCATACCAGTGTATCCTTGGATATTTGGCCTGCTGAAAGCGAATCCGAAGTTAGAATTGTCAGATTGACTCGTGTTCACTCCTAAACCCCAAAAAACACCTCCCCCACAAAATGGTCTGCCCGGTGGACCATACCCAGTGTATCCTTCTGTATTTAGTAAGGATACATTGGTATGGTCCACCGGACAGACCACTTCTTTTATTTTCGTTGTGTTAGGAGTGAAAAACGAGCCAATCTGACAATTCTGACTTCGGATTCGGTTTTAGCGGATTTAAATACATAAGGATACCCTAGTATGGTCCGCCGGATAGACAATTTTTTTGAAGTGTGTATTTTTCGGGGGGAGGGGGTTAGGGGTGAAAAACGAGCTAATCTGTCAATTCTAATTTCGAATACGGTCAGCAGGTCAAAATACATAAGGATGCATTGGTATAGTCCGCCGGACAGACCACTTTGTTTTTGTTTTGGGGGTGTTTTTTGGGGTTGGGGTGAAAAACGAAAAACGACTTCGGATTCGGTTTCAGCATCACTAAACAATGCGTCGTAACAGTTTTTATTTTTTTAAATTATGGCTTCAAAAAATTTAAAAAAAATCTGCAATAAACTAGTCATAACAATGTATATTTGGTAAAAGTTTTATGTATGCGAATCATTATTTTCATGAAAAAATAAATATTCTAATTTTTAAATATTTTTTTTTATTCGAAGGAGGCAGCAAAATCAGCTGATTTTTTTTCCTAAGATGCATTTAAATTGCATGTACATCGTCATAATAATTAACGCACAACTTGCAGAGATAAAAAATGAAAACGAACTGTCGTGTTTATTAGGGTAGAGGGTTTACCAGTGGCGACGGGGAGCTAAAACTCGAGGAAAACATTTCTTTTCCTATTGTCGATCTACTGACACCGAATTAGGCCCAAACGCTTTTGGAGCCATTTTACCATCCTTATTCTGCTATACCCTCATAAACATGATGACCTGCCAAGTTAAAAACAGAACGACGTGAAATTTTTTTGAATCAATATCGCTATTCTCGATAATTCATTATCTGCGATCGTTGTTTAAAAAGGAAACAAGGACCAAGCAGAAGAATTTTTCAACTTTGCATTTAAATTAATTTTCAACAGTTCAATATCCATTTTAAGCAACTACAGAAAAAAAACGGTAAAGGTATTTACTTAAAACTTTCCTCTCTGTTTATCGTACTTTATTTATTCTTTTTATTCGCAACGTCTTGCCTGGTGTTTTGTGATTCATAAATTATTCTGTATTTTAATATTGTATATTTTTCATATTTTTGTTCCTTCGCAGTTGTATTAACTTACATGCGAAATATTATTGCCATCCGTCACATTTTTCCTTTTATTTTTTTAGGGTGGCCACCCTGTATATTTTTCATATTTTTCTTCTTTGATAATTGTGTTAATTACATGCAAAATATTATCGTCCTTCACATTTAAAAAAAAATATTGAGTGGCCACCCTGTATATTTTTTTCTTATTTTTCTTTTCTGACAGTTGTATTAACTGCATGCAAAATATTATTGTCCTTCACATTAAAAAAAAGATTGAGTGACCACCCTGAATATTTTTCTTTTTCAAATTTTCTTCGTCGAGGTTGTGTTAATTGCATCTAAATATTATCGTGTCTTGCCACATTTTTTTTAAATTTTATATATTTTTCTTCTTTGACAGTTGTGTTAACCACTTGCGAAATATAATCGTCCTCCGTCACATTTTTTAATTTTTTTTGAGTGACGACCCTGTATTTTTTTCATTTTTTTTCGTTGACAGTTGACAGTTGTATAATTTAACTGCATGTCAAATATTACTGTGATCCATCTTTCTATTTTCCTTAATTATACTTTTTATGGGGTCCACGCTGTAATTCTTCTCATTTCTTCGTTGGCAGTAGCGTCAACTACGTACCAAATATTATCCTTCTCCGTTAATTGCAGATATAGCGCCAACGGACAGGCAGAGAGACTGACGGAATTAAATGGCTTAAATTTTCGTAATATATGTACTCTGAAACGTGAAAATCCGGAGAAATCTCGGAGGGTGACTTTGTCACAGTTGCAATACTTCCCTTCGGTAAGCGAGGGAAGTAAAATGAATATTTCAAGTAGTACACAATAACAAAACATTTTAATACAGTAAAAAATGCACAGAAATATATTGCAGTTAACAGGAGACTGCAATAGTCGCTAAGGCGAGTAACCATAGTTGTTATTGTGTTAATAATATAAATTGTACGATATTATACTGTAAAAATAAAAAGTGCGACGCTATTTAAATTGAAGTCTTTATTATTAAATGCCTACTTTAAGAGCCTATTCACACAAACTTCTTTTTTATTACAAGCTTTGAGTTGCAATAATTATTCATTATGTTAATGTTCGAACTATTTATACATATATGAAGTTAACAAGACTTTATTAAAATGCATTAGAAGGAATAAAATAAATATTACGTCACATCAGTTTATCAATCCTGCTTAACTGACCTAAAAGTTTGTCGCGGATGTACATTAAAATAATGAAATCAAATACCTGTAAACTCGTGACAAGCTTTTAGATCAGTTACAACATTGCAACATTGACCAAAAATGATGTGATTAACCTTTTTAGTGCATTTTAATAAAAGCTTGTTAGCTTCTAAATATATATATATATATATATATATATATATATATATATATATATATATATATATATATATATATATATATATATATATATATATATATATATATATATATATATATATATATATATATATATATATATATATATATATATATATATATATATATGTTATATGCTAAACAAACTGTATTAATTCATTCAAATGCATAAGTATCTTATCCAACAAGTAACTTTATATCCTTATCTCGGTACGTGATATAATTTGATATACTTTATCTAAAGCGATAACAACTTCCTTTTAAGACAAAGCTTTCTCATGTAAAACGCTGGCACAGCATGATTTCTAAGAAATGCATGTGCCTACGTTGATAACGATGTTATAAATATGACCAAGAGACACATTTGCAGTCAGTCTATATTTTATGCTCAAAGCAATTGTAACTAACTATATATATCTATATAAATATTTGTAAAAGTAAAAATAAAAAGTTTTTAAAAAGCTAAGTGAGTTCTAAGTGATATAAAAGAGATAGAAAGAATATATGATAATATCATCCATATATACCAGGCATCTCTCGTTCTGAATGCCCATGAGGATGTTGTCCATAACCCTTTGGAAGGTGGAAGGGGCGTTTTTAAGACCGAAGGGCATGCGAACGAATTCATAGTGCCCGTTGTCTACGCTAAATGCACTTTTCGGGATGTCCTTCGGGTCTATCTCGATCTGGTGGAACCCAGAGGCCAAGTCCAATGTTGTGAAGTACTGGCACTTGCCTAATTGATCCAGGAGATCTGAGATGTTGGGTAGAGGGTACTTATCTCCTACAGTTAACTCATTGAGTTTTCTGTAGTCTACAACCACACGCCATTTCGGCTTACCCGAAGCATCAAGTTTCTTAGGGACAACCCACACTGGAGATGACCAGGGGGAGTTAGAGGGACGAATAATATTTTGTTCTAACATTTTGGATACCTGCGTTTTGACTTCTTCTTTGTGTATCTGAGGGTATCGGTACGATTTCGTGAATACCGGTTTCGCGTCATTGGTATCTATCGCGTGTTTAATTTCATTGGTGAAAGTTAGTTGGTCACCTTCAAGATAAAAAATGTCCGCGTATTCTAGACAAAGTTGAGTTATTAGTTCATTTTCTTCCATGTTTAGGTGGTCTAGACGGAGTTGGTTTTTTATTTCATAATGTCTGTCTACGCAAGTTTGGGAGGTTTCTTCGTCTATATAATTCAGTGAGAAATTTTGGATCGGCTCTAGTTTCAAATTTGAAAAATTAACGGTTTTGGGTACCGCGTTTACGTTTAATATAGAGGTAATAAATTCACCTTTATCGTCTATCTGAACTATCGCGTTAGGAAGTCTTACCTTGTCTACTTCGGTAGCTAGCAGTATAGCTTCCGTATTGGACAAGTGACATTTAAGTTTGGTAATTTGTTCTATACGTGGTTCAACTGAAATTATATTTGATATATTACGAGTGGTATCACGATTATCTGGATTTGGGTAATTTTGTATGTTTGGCAGACCCTGGTCCGTGACTTTGTGGATCGGGATTGTTTTGAAATTTGTTACAAGTTTTTTGTTTTTTATATCCACTATACAATTGTAATGTTCTAAGAAATCAGACCCTAGGAGTCCATCGAATTCTATGTCAAGATCGCATACATAAATTTTGAATGGTTCATTGTTGTCAAACGGGATAAAGACGGCTTCGTTAATATTTATTTTTTGGTCAGTTATGCCTTGGATCGTAATGTTTTCTGGACATCTCCTACTATAATTTTCACAAATTTTAGGTTTGAATATGGATAGTCCTGCGCCCGTGTCAATTAATAATCTATGCGTGTTAGTAATGTCATAGATATAATACAAATTTTTGGATTTGACAGACAATAAGGGGCTTATAGGAACTGTTGTTCCGGGAAGTTGAGATTTGGGTTGAAATTGTCCATGTTCATTTTGCCAAATTGGGTTTGCAATACTGTCATCTCGGGGTCTCCGGTTTTGTGATAAGGCGGGTCCGACTGGGCATGTGGGCCTGATCGAAAATCCCGATTATATACAGGTGTTGTATCGAAAGTGGATTCATCCGTGTAATAATTTTCGGAGGGACTATTAGCAGTATAATAGTCTTCGTTGCTGTTGTCGTATTCCGAAGTATTAGCTGTATAATAGTTCGGATTTGTGTAGGGGTTATTATCAGTATAATATCCCTCGTTAATATTTTCGTAAGGGTTATCGTGAACGTAATAACTTTGATTTTGTTGCTCTAGATTTTCGGGTTCAGTATTTTGATTGAGGTGAAGCGTTTTTCTATTTGAATTTGGTCTATAATAATTAGGGTTAGGTTGAATCGCAGGTGGTCTTGCATTATTGAAATTTGGGTTTGGTGCAATGACGGGTGGTCTTTGTTGCTGGAAGTTTTGTGAGCTTCCAGGATTTTGGTTATAATAGTTAGGTCTTTGTTGTTGGAAATTTTGCGAATTTCCAGGATTTTGATTATAGTAATTAGGCCTAGGATAGATTTGGGGAGTACCAAAATTTGGGGGTCGAGAACTTTGTTGTCTCTGACGACATTCATTAGCGACGTGTCCCGTACGTTTGCAAAATGAACAATGTCTTGCAGGTAAGGGGAAGTTTTGGTTACGCGTGGGAGTGATTGCACTATTGTTGCGATTGGTTTTTTGTGTTTCAAAGTAATTTAGTTGGAGTTCTTTTCGAACTCTCGTTATTGCTTTTAGCATATTCTCAGGGTCGCTTGCCCTAACAACATGCGCAAGTTTGGGTTCTAGTCCCGTGAGTAGGGTGTTCAAAACCATGCCCTCAGTTAATTGCGTTTGGGCTTGTTTTTGTGCCGCTGTTAACCGCTGTTTATGAACAGAAGCATGCATTTTTGCTTCGTGGGTTTGTAAGCGCGCAATAAACGTGAGCGGAGATTCACCGGGAAGTTGTCGCATTCTTTGCAAGTCTTGTATCAAGGAGGTTAGGTCTCTACTATCACCAAAATGATTCTCTAAAAGAGTCTTAATTTCTTCCCAATGAGTGGGATTTCTAGAGTTCACTAGTTCAGCTGCACGGCCTTTTAATTTGTTTTTTATATGAACAGTTAAAAGTACCACCTGGTTACCAATCGACATGCCATAAGCGGTTCTGCATGAATTTAGGAATGTATTTAAATTTATTTGATTACCGTCATACTCAGGAATAATTGAAAATATTTCGCTCAATTTATACGGTTCAATAGCATCTGGAGGGGGTTGAGGTTGAGGTTGAGGTTGGGGTTGAGGTTGAATTTGTTGGTGTTGCTCTTGCTGTTGTTGGTTTTGTTGTTGTGCGTGCATATTTCTAGTCGTTACTGGCATAAACTAATTTGAGTTTGGAAACTTAGATTATTTTACTTATAATAGCAAAGGACAACAGAACTGTTCTTTCCACGAACAATACGCAAGAAATGATGCGATTATTAATTCTAATTAAATTTGCACTTAAACGGGATGATTCAGTAAATACTTACACGTAATAAATCCTCATTTGTAGGTTCTTTCTTGATTTAGGGATTGGAATCCGCCGCCCGTCGTCAAAGGTCTCCTTGTTCCGGCGATCCTTTCCTGAAGTTAGGCCCTTCTTGGGGTGTTCCTTATTCTTCGGGGAGGTTTTCGTTGGTTAGGCTCTTCTTCCAGGCGTTATTACCAATCCTACCGACTGCGCCACTTTTATATCACTTAGAACTCACTTAGCTTTTTAAAAACTTTTTATTTTTACTTTTACAAATATTTATATAGATATATATAGTTAGTTACAATTGCTTTGAGCATAAAATATAGACTGACTGCAAATGTGTCTCTTGGTCATATTTATAACATCGTTATCAACGTAGGCACATGCATTTCTTAGAAATCATGCTGTGCCAGCGTTTTACATGAGAAAGCTTTGTCTTAAAAGGAAGTTGTTATCGCTTTAGATAAAGTATATCAAATTATATCACGTACCGAGATAAGGATATAAAGTTACTTGTTGGATAAGATACTTATGCATTTGAATGAATTAATACAGTTTGTTTAGCATATAACATATATATATATATATATATATATATATATATATATATATATATATATATATATATATATATATATATATATATATATATATATATATATATATATATATATATATATATATATATATATATATATATATATATATATATATATATATATATATATATATATATATATATATATGTTATATGCTAAACAAACTGTATTAATTCATTCAAATGCATAAGTATCTTATCCAACAAGTAACTTTATATCCTTATCTCGGTACGTGATATAATTTGATATACTTTATCTAAAGCGATAACAACTTCCTTTTAAGACAAAGCTTTCTCATGTAAAACGCTGGCACAGCATGATTTCTAAGAAATGCATGTGCCTACGTTGATAACGATGTTATAAATATGACCAAGAGACACATTTGCAGTCAGTCTATATTTTATGCTCAAAGCAATTGTAACTAACTATATATATCTATATAAATATTTGTAAAAGTAAAAATAAAAAGTTTTTAAAAAGCTAAGTGAGTTCTAAGTGATATAAAAGTGGCGCAGTCGGTAGGATTGGTAATAACGCCTGGAAGAAGAGCCTAACCAACGAAAACCTCCCCGAAGAATAAGGAACACCCCAAGAAGGGCCTAACTTCAGGAAAGGATCGCCGGAACAAGGAGACCTTTGACGACGGGCGGCGGATTCCAATCCCTAAATCAAGAAAGAACCTACAAATGAGGATTTATTACGTGTAAGTATTTACTGAATCATCCCGTTTAAGTGCAAATTTAATTAGAATTAATAA
Source organism: Rutpela maculata (assembly GCA_936432065.2). Taxonomy (NCBI): domain Eukaryota; kingdom Metazoa; phylum Arthropoda; class Insecta; order Coleoptera; family Cerambycidae; genus Rutpela; species Rutpela maculata. The sequence continues at coordinate 76,845,187 of OW386286.2, read as the reverse complement.
TCGCATCATTTCTTGCGTATTGTTCGTGGAAAGAACAGTTCTGTTGTCCTTTGCTATTATAAGTAAAATAATCTAAGTTTCCAAACTCAAATTAGTTTATGCCAGTAACGACTAGAAATATGCACGCACAACAACAAAACCAACAACAGCAAGAGCAACACCAACAAATTCAACCTCAACCCCAACCTCAACCTCAACCTCAACCCCCTCCAGATGCTATTGAACCGTATAAATTGAGCGAAATATTTTCAATTATTCCTGAGTATGACGGTAATCAAATAAATTTAAATACATTCCTAAATTCATGCAGAACCGCTTATGGCATGTCGATTGGTAACCAGGTGGTACTTTTAACTGTTCATATAAAAAACAAATTAAAAGGCCGTGCAGCTGAACTAGTGAACTCTAGAAATCCCACTCATTGGGAAGAAATTAAGACTCTTTTAGAGAATCATTTTGGTGATAGTAGAGACCTAACCTCCTTGATACAAGACTTGCAAAGAATGCGACAACTTCCCGGTGAATCTCCGCTCACGTTTATTGCGCGCTTACAAACCCACGAAGCAAAAATGCATGCTTCTGTTCATAAACAGCGGTTAACAGCGGCACAAAAACAAGCCCAAACGCAATTAACTGAGGGCATGGTTTTGAACACCCTACTCACGGGACTAGAACCCAAACTTGCGCATGTTGTTAGGGCAAGCGACCCTGAGAATATGCTAAAAGCAATAACGAGAGTTCGAAAAGAACTCCAACTAAATTACTTTGAAACACAAAAAACCAATCGCAACAATAGTGCAATCACTCCCACGCGTAACCAAAACTTCCCCTTACCTGCAAGACATTGTTCATTTTGCAAACGTACGGGACACGTCGCTAATGAATGTCGTCAGAGACAACAAAGTTCTCGACCCCCAAATTTTGGTACTCCCCAAATCTATCCTAGGCCTAATTACTATAATCAAAATCCTGGAAATTCGCAAAATTTCCAACAACAAAGACCTAACTATTATAACCAAAATCCTGGAAGCTCACAAAACTTCCAGCAACAAAGACCACCCGTCATTGCACCAAACCCAAATTTCAATAATGCAAGACCACCTGCGATTCAACCTAACCCTAATTATTATAGACCAAATTCAAATAGAAAAACGCTTCACCTCAATCAAAATACTGAACCCGAAAATCTAGAGCAACAAAATCAAAGTTATTACGTTCACGATAACCCTTACGAAAATATTAACGAGGGATATTATACTGATAATAACCCCTACACAAATCCGAACTATTATACAGCTAATACTTCGGAATACGACAACAGCAACGAAGACTATTATACTGCTAATAGTCCCTCCGAAAATTATTACACGGATGAATCCACTTTCGATACAACACCTGTATATAATCGGGATTTTCGATCAGGCCCACATGCCCAGTCGGACCCGCCTTATCACAAAACCGGAGACCCCGAGATGACAGTATTGCAAACCCAATTTGGCAAAATGAACATGGACAATTTCAACCCAAATCTCAACTTCCCGGAACAACAGTTCCTATAAGCCCCTTATTGTCTGTCAAATCCAAAAATTTGTATTATATCTATGACATTACTAACACGCATAGATTATTAATTGACACGGGCGCAGGACTATCCATATTCAAACCTAAAATTTGTGAAAATTATAGTAGGAGATGTCCAGAAAACATTACGATCCAAGGCATAACTGACCAAAAAATAAATATTAACGAAGCCGTCTTTATCCCGTTTGACAACAATGAACCATTCAAAATTTATGTATGCGATCTTGACATAGAATTCGATGGACTCCTAGGGTCTGATTTCTTAGAACATTACAATTGTATAGTGGATATAAAAAACAAAAAACTTGTAACAAATTTCAAAACAATCCCGATCCACAAAGTCACGGACCAGGGTCTGCCAAACATACAAAATTACCCAAATCCAGATAATCGTGATACCACTCGTAATATATCAAATATAATTTCAGTTGAACCACGTATAGAACAAATTACCAAACTTAAATGTCACTTGTCCAATACGGAAGCTATACTGCTAGCTACCGAAGTAGACAAGGTAAGACTTCCTAACGCGATAGTTCAGATAGACGATAAAGGTGAATTTATTACCTCTATATTAAACGTAAACGCGGTACCCAAAACCGTTAATTTTTCAAATTTGAAACTAGAGCCGATCCAAAATTTCTCACTGAATTATATAGACGAAGAAACCTCCCAAACTTGCGTAGACAGACATTATGAAATAAAAAACCAACTCCGTCTAGACCACCTAAACATGGAAGAAAATGAACTAATAACTCAACTTTGTCTAGAATACGCGGACATTTTTTATCTTGAAGGTGACCAACTAACTTTCACCAATGAAATTAAACACGCGATAGATACCAATGACGCGAAACCGGTATTCACGAAATCGTACCGATACCCTCAGATACACAAAGAAGAAGTCAAAACGCAGGTATCCAAAATGTTAGAACAAAATATTATTCGTCCCTCTAACTCCCCCTGGTCATCTCCAGTGTGGGTTGTCCCTAAGAAACTTGATGCTTCGGGTAAGCCGAAATGGCGTGTGGTTGTAGACTACAGAAAACTCAATGAGTTAACTGTAGGAGATAAGTACCCTCTACCCAACATCTCAGATCTCCTGGATCAATTAGGCAAGTGCCAGTACTTCACAACATTGGACTTGGCCTCTGGGTTCCACCAGATCGAGATAGACCCGAAGGACATCCCGAAAAGTGCATTTAGCGTAGACAACGGGCACTATGAATTCGTTCGCATGCCCTTCGGTCTTAAAAACGCCCCTTCCACCTTCCAAAGGGTTATGGACAACATCCTCATGGGCATTCAGAACGAGAGATGCCTGGTATATATGGATGATATTATCATATATTCCCCGACAGTTCACGAACACATTTCTCGTCTCACAGAAGTGTTCAAACGCCTTCGAAATGCTAACTTAAAAATCCAACCTGATAAATGCGAGTTCCTCCGTAAAGAAGTCGCATACCTGGGTCACCTCATAACTAAAGAAGGAGTAAAACCAAACCCCGATAAGGTACAGTGCATCCAAAACTTTCCGCAACCCACTAACCAGAAGGAAATCAAATCCTTCCTCGGGTTGGCAGGTTATTATCGCAGATTTATAAGTAATTTCGCGAAACTATCCAAGCCCCTCACCAAATTGTTACAAAAGGATGTCCCTTTTGCTTTCGACTCAGAATGTCACAAATCCTTCGAGGAATTGAAACAAGCCCTCACTTCGACCCCAGTACTTATCTACCCAAACTTCGACGAAACGTTTCTACTCACCACTGATGCAAGCGCGTTCGCCATCGGCGCCGTGCTCTCACAAGGCCCAATTGGCAAAGACTTACCAATAGCTTTCGCCTCAAGGACCCTCTGTAAAGCCGAAACCAAATACTCAACCATAGAGCGTGAACTTTTGGCTATAGTATGGGCCGTGAAACACTTCCGTCCGTACATATTTGGTCGAAAGTTCAAACTAATAACTGACCATAGGCCTTTAACGTGGCTCTTTTCGATAAAAGACCCCGGTAGCCGCCTAGCACGCTGGCGACTGAAGCTTGAAGAGTACGAATACGAAATCGAATATAAACCCGGCCGCATTAATAAAAATGCAGACGCTCTTTCCCGCATAGAGATAAATCACATTCAAGATTCCTCTAACTTTCAAGCAGAATCAAAATTAGTAGCGTACCCCATTCAAAGTCCCTCGACTCCAATAGAACCCGATCCTGATAGTCAGGACACGACAAGCGACACGACGGAAACAAACGAACAAGAAGGTGTCCTGAACGAATTCGAAACTTTCGTAAAATTGTATAAAACAAAGTCACTTATCGACTATTCTAAAATTGAATTTTCGAACGGGCAACTCCTGGACAAAACCAACAAAAATATAGTGACCTTTTTCCAACAAAACAATCTCAAGGATTTTCATTATAAAATCCTTGAAGACTTGTTCGAAGAAAACGCAGACTTCCGAGATTTAGAATTAAATAAATTATCGAGTAAGTCGGTGCGACATAGAAACTATTTTATCGTGGCTCTACCATACGACCCCGAAACCGTAATCCAAAATCTATTCATCTCGCTATACAAAGGTCGTGAAGAGTTCGACGACTCCAAAACGTATTGTATCGAAAACAATGTCGAACTTCCTATTCTCGAAATTTTGTCATTTCTTTTGTCGGAAAAAGACGTGAAACTTAAAATATGTCAAAACATTACTAGAACACCCAGTGACGACGAAATCCCAATTATTATCGACCAGCATCATACTGGCAAAGCTCATCTCCACCGCGGAATAAATGAGACTATTCGTCGTATTCGAGAGAAATACAATTGGAAAGGATTGACAAAAGACGTCGAAAATTTCATAAAAACCTGCAAAATCTGCCAAGAAACAAAAATCTGTCGCAAAAATTTAGATAACCCTCTCGTAATTACGGAGACGCCTAAATCCCCTTTTGAACGTATAAACATAGACGTTCTAGAAGTCCCAACGAAAAATTACGCACTTACTATACGCGACGAACTTACAAAATTCACTCAAGCGTATCCTATCAAAGATAAATCAGCAAAATCAATCGCAAACACTCTACTCGTTTACTTCCAGCACTTCGGAACACCCCTTCGAATTAATTGCGATTATGGCCGAGAATTCGATAACGCCATCCTAAAAGATTTATGTCTCCTCTATGACATCAAAGTAACGCAGTCTAGTGTCGGACACCCCCAATCTAATGGTTCCTTAGAAAGGTTCCACGCTACCTTGTTGGAAATGATCCGAGCACACGTGGCAGAACACCCTGACGAACACCCCTTCAACATATTACCCTACGCGATAATATGCTATAATACCTCTACTAATAAAACTCACGGATTTACACCCTACGAGTTAGTTTTCGGACACACGTCCAGTAGACCACCTGAAACGCTATATAATCAGGAAGAACTAGTCACGAAATACGTCAGAGACTTAAATAATCGCCTCTCTTATTATTATAAAGTCGCGCACGCCAGAACTGAGACACAAAAACAAAAAGCGAAAGTTCGGTTCGACGCCCACGTTTCAAAGGAAACCCCCGAATATCAGATTGGTCAAAAGGTGTATTTAAAAGAATCCCAAATCACCGATAAGTTACGTAATAAATATAACGGGCCATTTGAGATTTTGGAACTTCACAAAAACTCAGCCACCCTCCTTAATAAAAAAACAAAACAAAAAACTAAAGCTAACTTTGACAGGTTAAAACCATATATTGAAGCCTAAATTGCCTTACAGGTTCACCTTGCTGATCGGAGCAGCCATGTCCCAGTACCAAATAACACCCATCAATAACACCGTCGGAGTCTATTACCACGACGAAACGAGGATAATTATTTCAAATAATAAATGGACTCTGCTAGTCCATAAAAATCTATCAAGCCTCGAAGAAGCCTTTATCAACAACAACAAAATTTTAGAATCAATTGTCAATATATTCACCCCCGATACACGCGAAACGAAAGAATTCCTAGTCAAAGTCAAAACACACATAACACTCCTAAACCAAGTATCAAATTCCCTTAAGGTAAAATTTGAAGAAATTTTTGTTAACACCAAACGATTCAAGCGCGGTATATTAAATGGAGCAGGTAGTATATTTAAAGCAATTACCGGCAATCTAGATGCTGAAGATGGACAGTTCTTCACAGACAGTATTAACAAATTAAACAAAGATCAACATCAAATAGAAAACCTCCTGAAAAATCAAATATCCGTTACCTCTACCGTCGTAAAAACCTTTAACGAAACGATCCAAAATATGCAAATTAATATAGTGACGTTTAACGAGGATATGAAAAAGATTCAAATCGGACTGCATAAAGTAAATGATAGAGTTGCACTGGTTCAAGCCGAACTAAAATTTATCGAAACATGTGAAAAATTGACTGAAAGTTACTTGTACCTCCAGAGCAACCTTGATGACATTTTGAACGCGATTACATTCGCTCGCCTGAAAATAATACACTCTTCAATTATTTCACCCGAAAGTTTGATTACTGCACTTCAGGAAATCTCTCAAAACTTAGTAAAAAATAATCTACCCCTACCAGTAAAATATTCAGAAATTCCCCAATACCTAGAAATTATCGAACTAGAAGCCTTTCAATCAAAATCAGATCTTGTTTTCGTTCTAAGAATACCACTAGTAGAACAGCAACTCTATACCCTGTATCATTTGTATCCTATACTAGACAACAGAACTGGCCTTTACCATGTCTTGTCATTCTCACAAAAATTCATTGCGCGTAACGATGATTCACTAATGTACATTCCCGTCAAAGATCTGAGTACATGCAAACAACTAGATTCCCATAAGAAACTATGCTCAGACCTCTACGCCTACCCGATCGACAGCAGTGCAGCATGCGAAGCCCAGCTACTGAAAAACTTCAGAAAAATCCCCGAAAACTGTGTAAGTTCCCTCGTCTATGGACAAGGTTATAACGTTCAGAAACTACAAGGCAATGTGTGGTTAATAATTGTCTCTGAACCCATTCATATCACCATAAACTGTAATAAAATGGACACCAAAATTACCAGTGTTAATAAGAACTCTATATTAAAACTCCATCCGGACTGTTACGCGTTTGTCGGTATAACAAAAGTGCAAGCAGAAAGCCGCAATACCATCAACATTACGGACAATTCACACCCAGTGGTTATACCTTATGACTGTTGTAGTGATATTCCCGAAAAACTCCAGCTCCCCAAGTTGGAACCTCTCCAGTTCGATCATCTAAATGTAGAAAATCTAGATATAGCCAACCACAAACTCGAACAATACTCTAGAGATCTAGACAAACTAATAAACGAGCCATTTATAACTAAACATTTTTCCCTAAGCATGTATACGGTTATTGGTCTGTCCATCTGTCTCCTCGCCGCCTTCATCGCCTGGAAATGCAGGAAAAGATTCTGTGGTTGTAAGGAATCCAAGGACGCCACCCCTAATGAGATGCTGAAAAGAATTGGCACCCTTCTGAGAAGAAGACCTCACCTACCAACGGAAGAAGAAGAAATGGCCGATTTTCCCTAAAAAGTCGGTGAATAACACCGACTTTTCAAAAAGAAAGGGAGTTGTTATATGCTAAACAAACTGTATTAATTCATTCAAATGCATAAGTATCTTATCCAACAAGTAACTTTATATCCTTATCTCGGTACGTGATATAATTTGATATACTTTATCTAAAGCGATAACAACTTCCTTTTAAGACAAAGCTTTCTCATGTAAAACGCTGGCACAGCATGATTTCTAAGAAATGCATGTGCCTACGTTGATAATGATGTTATAAATATGACCAAGAGACACATTTGCAGTCAGTCTATATTTTATGCTCAAAGCAATTGTAACTAACTATATATATCTATATAAATATTTGTAAAAGTAAAAATAAAAAGTTTTTAAAAAGCTAAGTGAGTTCTAAGTGATATAAAATATATATATATATATATATATATATATATATATATATATATATATATATATATATATATATATATATATATATATATATATATATATATATATATATATATATATATATATATATATATATATATATATATATATATATATATATATATATATATTATATGTATAAACAGTTAGAACTTTAACATAATCAATCACTGCAACCCAACAAATAATAAATTATAAACAATAAACAAATTTTCTGTTCTAACCTACAAACTATAAACTTTACAACACCCAGAACTTCAATTACAACGCTTGCGCCTTGAAAGAATCAATTTTTATAGGGTGTTACCTATTTAAGAGCTGATATTTGGCGTAGCGTGTTTTTATATATAATGACACACTTTAATGAAATTTTAAAAACGGGCAAGTTCCCTATTATTACAAACTTACTATTGGTAAATAGCCAACAATACATAACTACTATATTAGGGTGACTATAACCGTTGAGTGAAATTTTCACACAATGTTATAATTGTTATATATTTAATATTAGATTTCATTTAGAGAAGGAATGGATATTTCTTATTGAACTTTGATATACATGTTTTGGAGCATGCCGAATAAGAGTCTGTTAAAATGAATATTCTATTTCAATCGCTATTTATTTTCTCCATTTTCTTTTGATCTTAGATGCATATAATTTCGAAAAATACTTTTTTGACATCAAGTGAATTAAACAAAATAAGTATACCAAATACTGATTCCGATCAATAAATGGCCGAATTACAGGAGTGGCGTGGTGAAAAGTTAAACACATTGTGTATTCTATATATTATATTTACAGGACTTCTTTTATCTCTAATATTATTTTAATAGTTGTTTTAACGTAAATAAACAACCTTTTTTTATTACTTATTTTTGATAATAAGAATAAACAAATACCTTTCATTTTTAGTACCTTTGCTATTCTAAAATTAAGTAGAGTAGCCACGAACTAGATTTTACCTTGACAATTAGTTTTATAAATTTAATCTTGCCATTCAGTAGAGAAAATTTATTATCGCTGTTATTATAATGATAATATATATGGCTTACTGCACATAGACTTCTGCAAATGTTAATTAATTCTCATCGTTATTAACATATAACTCGAGTGACCTGTTGAAAGAAGAGATAAGAACATTCCAAAAATTACGTGGTTGCATTAAAAATTTAAAAATACAAAATAAAACACTAGTGAAGCGGAGACTACAATGCTCGCTTAGGCGGGTAACCCTGAGCTGAAATATAGTTAATGTTACATTAACGTAGGTAAATGAAGTGTTGATTTAGTTTGTAAAGATGTTCCGGTATGTCATTTAATACTCACAATAAACAATAAACTTGAACAACTATCGTGAGTACTTTTTACTAAAAAAAAATAGATTATAAATAATAGTAAAAAATCTATCATGTGTAGTGTGTAACTGAAATAATGTAGTATAAGGACAAGAGATTGTCTTTTTAATATATAATTAACATTTAAAATGTTATACCATAAAAATTTTACGAAAATATTGGCAGCATATCCCGAAATATCAGATTTTTAAAATGTTTCTAATAATACCGGTTTAACCACAATCTGATTAGGAAAGAAATATAATATGGTAAATAGTATAGACCTTATATAATATAAATATTTACTTAAGTAATCCATTTCCAATTTATTAATAAAATTTTTATAATTTATCAAAAAATTTAATTTTTTTACGATAAAACAATAAAGTAATTTTCATGTGTTGTAGATCAAGTCGGAAATTATTAATAATCATTAGGTGCATATTCATATGAAAAATTATTTCATGTTTTAGGTTGTAGGTATACAAATATAACGAAAAAATTATTTTCTTAGGACAAATATTTAAATGATCAGTGACACAGCCAGGATTTTTATTCGGGGGGGGGGTCCGAAAATTTTTTTGTAAGTATATTATGTAGGTATTGTTATGTAGCTTTCGCACAATTCTTATGTAAATTGGCGTACAGTCAAATTGCTTGAATTTTTAATATGTTGTAGATTTCGACTTTCTGATCAAAAACTGTCATGGGCCCAACTCAATCCTATGTCTAGTTTCCGAGATACTACTGCTCAAGAAATGTACAAGAATGACCTTTTGTACAATTTAAATAATTTCGAATTCATGATTTTTTTCATACATTTTATATTGTGGTGCGTGATTCGTTCTAATAGCCCTTTATAATGTTTTGCACTAAAAGCATTTGTTGTTTACTTAATAAAAATAGCGTAGAAAAAATTGAAGTTTGAAAAATGTTGGCGAAGGCGCCGGGAAATCTGTAGAAAAATAACAAGTGAAAATAATATTTGGTCATATTGGCTAAAACATTTTTTACATAAAGTAAGTAAGTAAGTAAGTAAGTATGTGTCTTTCTGATCAAAAAATTTTAATTGAAAAACTTTCGGAAATTGCTTCTTTGACCTCTAACAACAAACACCATCAATAAATTAAAAGTTCGGCAAGATATACAGAATTTTACAAGAATTTACTTATAGTTGTATCTCGAATACTAGACGAGACTAGACTATATAGATCGAGATGAGGGTTTTTGATCGGAAATAAGTCACATACATATACAACATATTAAAAATTCAGCCAATTTGACTGTTGTAGGTACGCCAATTTGCATAAGAATTGTGCGGGGTCCTTTAGTTGAACTATTCAACAACTTATATTCCAAGTAACTGATGGCGACTATGCGCAATGTAACGTGGATTTCGCTTGGCTAGTAATAAAAATAAATCGAATTTACTCATGATTCCACAAGGTTTTATACATTTGACTGAATATTGCGGCAATAAATTGCAAGAAATTACGATTTGCGACGGGACTGGTTGCATGGAATGAAGATTTGTAATCGGCCAAAAAAAATTTTTGACTAAAACCGAAAATAAAATCAATATAATAATTTTATATAAATATCATGTCTATCAATTATACAAATGTCAATAAATTTCGGGGGGGGGGTCCGGACCCCCAGGACCCCCCCCCCCCCCCCCCCCCCCCCTAGCTACGTCACTGTAAATGATATATTTTGATATAATTAATTAACAAACTAATTTTATGTATCCTATACGGTTCACTGGTAACTAGACGTATTTCTGTCAAGGGGTGTTAGATGACCTAATTTGCAATAAATTTAAAAATTACCAGATTATAATTTTCGTACTTAGATAACTCTTCAACATTACTAATAGTAAAATGTCAAAAAATATCCAATGCTCCAAAGATACAACAAAAAATAAATAAAAATATTTTTCAATTTTTTAACTTCTGTTACAATTACGGCGATTTATTACAAAAAATCATTAATACAATAATCGTAAGAATCATGTAAATAACATCTCTTTCATATTAGTGGGTAAAAATGTTATGAAAAAAAACTACTTTCACGAAAAATTTCAATAACAGGTGAGCAGGTAGAGCGCGTTCATTATTTTGAAGGAGCTTAATGTTGACAATTAAATGGAACAATAGTCTTAAGTTGATAACTAATTTATTTATTATTAAAAATCTTGTTGAAAATGAGAATCTCTGTTCCATATACAAACACGAAGTCTCTTCTTCACTTCTATTTTATATTTATATTTATTAATTTTCTTTGTTGGATGCCCTCCCTGTACATTTTTTTGTAATAAAAAAACATGTCAGGTTTACTGTTGGCAATAGTGACAACTACATTCCAAATATTATATTTTCCACCGTGATTTCTTAATTGTTTTTTTAGAGTGACGATTCTATGTATTTTCACGTAAGTGTCAGGTTTTTCCTCAGTAATGGTGTCCATTACATTCTAAATATTATTTTCATTGTTTCTTTAAGTAATTATTTTTGAGAGTACAACGCTATATAATTCCCATTAAATGTACAGCAGGTTTCTTCCTTGGTAGTTTTGTTAACTACATGGCAAATATTATTGCACTTATCTCATTTTTTCTATTAATAATTTTTTAAGAGTATCCACCTTGCATATTTTTCATTAAAATTATTGCTGGTTTCTTCCTTGCCAATTGTGTTAACTGCAGGCCAATTATTATCGTCCTCTGTCAATTTTTCATTATTAATAACTTCCCCCTGTATATACGACACTAAAAGTGTGTCCAATTTCTTCGTTGACAATGACATCAACAACCTACCAAATAATACTTTTCTCCATCAAATAGTTTTGTATCCAACAGACAGACAGACAAAGCAGACAGCTGATCCTATGCGGATGTGGCGGTTAACTGAGAAATGCATCCTTGGAAGTCATATAGCCATGACCACCGGCCGCTGCGGCCTTGCGGATAAACGAAAAACGCTTAAAAACAAATGTAATAATTTAGATTGTCAACTAAAAATACTCAAGAAATGACATATATATTTTATTACATAAAACATTATAAATAAAGAGATTTTAAAGTTGATGGTTCTAGGTTCGAATACTGGCTAAGGTGTGGATGTCTAATGGCATTTGTAATATGTTACCGAGACGATAATAGTAGGCATAAACCGCCGCTGAGTAGTACAACAGGGCTAATCACTATTCGTTAATATAAGCAAAACGTTAAAATAAAAAAAAAATGCATACGGGTGTAGCTTACCGGCCGCCATTTCTTTACTTTTTTATAAATCACATGCTACCAAGATGCCATTTCTTTATCCACCTCTTAAGTTTCTACGACTTTCGGTTTCATCGCAAGTGGGCCTACATTTGATTTTTAAATAGATCACCCCGTATATTTTTGCATTTTTGAAATCTAGAGGAAATAGAAGAGAAGAGAAATCTGCATATGACTGTGCTAATTTCATGACTCCTTACGCCATTTTGAAATTTTGGCAGCCAATTTTAATTTCGGATCTAGTGTTTGGATCTAGTGTGCCGTGACGCACCAGAAATTGTTCTAATATTCGTAAATAATTGAAGAAAAATACAATTGAATTTTTTTGTTGTTACTTCTCTCACGGAGAGGTCGAAAGTCGATAAAATTACTTCTTCGAAATTATTCAAAATTTTCAAATGAGTATATGACCTTCACACTACAGCTAAATGTAATTTTACAATAACAATCTAGTGATGTACAATACATCCTTAGTGTGCAGAATTATCTCTAGATTCCAAAAATGCAAAAATTCAAGTTCAATTTAAAAATAAAACGTGGGGTCACTTCCGGGAAAACCAGATGTCTTAGGAACTTGACAGATGTATAAGAAAGTGTCGTTTTGTAACATATGACACATACCAGTTTAATCTCGAGCCTTTAAAGAATATCAAAAAAATTGAAAGTGATCTAATTGACACCCGGTATAGCCTAAAAGGAATTTATTTGAATCAGAAAATTTCGTAGCAGCCTCATTTTTCTGTTAGCGGAAATGACATCGACAAACTATTTGAGTAGATAAATTTTTTGAGGTATCATGTAAAGTTCTACGACTTTGAAGAACAATACATAACAAAATAGAATATTGCGTATTTAGGTGTGAAAGCAATACATTCCCGAACGACGATGCAAATTGTTGGCCCAGGTGCTAGCCGAGGCCAACAAGCATCGGGAATGTGCTTTCACACCGAAGTACACATACTATTTTTTCTGAAATCACAATCAATATTATTATAAATTGAGGAATTTGTATTAAAGCATAACACTTCTTCAATTACAATCTAATTGCTTACTAATAAATGCAATTTTAATGTGAGTTGGTTTGTCTGCGTGTATTTATTTATTGTCTAAAATATACATAAGAAACCATACGCGAATGTTACTTTCCCAGCCTAGGCCGGGAAAGTAACATTCCCGTACGGTTTTGTTGATCGTTGCTTGGCAACGGATCTTTTCCGATCTGTTTTCTGATAGTTTCTTAGCAATGAACTTAAATACTGAAATTGTACAATTTTCGATCTGAAATCGCACCGAAAATGTAGACATTGCCGATCGATTTCAGAAAAAAATATACGACGTAAAAATATTGTCACCGGGAGAGTAGATTTTGAGAACCACAAAAAGGAAAAATTCAATACAGTAAAAATTTGGGGGTGTCTGTAATTGGAAAACATTCTATACAATAAAATCGTTTATATAGCAAATAAATGTATTTGTCTGACATAAAACTTTTAAAGAACTTGTGTGTAAAAGTAAATATTTGTATGCCAGGTAGGAAAGCTTTTTACGAATTAAAACGGATGAAATTTCACTAATAATGCATAAATATTAGGATTAACTAATTATTGTTATTTGACAAATGTATTTGCATGTGCAATTTATTAGGATTCGGAAGTGTTTATTACTCATTCTAATGAAACATAACGGTATATTCTTGAATAGTTAATAATAAAATAATGCTAATTGTACAAGTAAATGTGTTATGTCTTGAAATAAATCTTGCTGGCATCTTGTTAAAAGTGAACGTCCTTTCAAGCCCACGTCTGCAAAAACCTACGATGTTTGCAACAAATTAATCTGAACAAGATGGTAGTCCCACGAGACGAGAGATGCCAAAAATATAGAAACCAGTTTTTTTTAATCAAACAAAACTTGTTTTTTTTACCCACGAGGACAGCGTTAATAGGAAGGTATGGGAATGTTAAGAAATGGAAAGTGTTATTTTAAATTAAGTATGACTGAAGTCATAAAAACTTTTACAGTTTTATTTTTGTTCTTTTATAAGTACAATAACAAATGTTGGCATTTTATTTAGCAGCATATTATATTACTGCGAAATACCGCCACAGTGCACCCTCTCCCCCACTTCGATCCTGTGAAACCATTTTTCTTATAGAATAAATTCTAGTGAATAAAATTGTTCATTAGAATTTACTCTGTAAGAGATATTTTTAAATATAGCCAGATGAAATGTAGCAGATTAGTATATGACAGTTATGACAATCGTATTTAATACAGTGTTGCCAAATCTTTTTACTCTATCTCTTTCGCGCTTTAATTTATTAAATCCACCGCTAGATTCGCACTTATCAGTACACGAGTACCTTAAATAGAGCACTCCTGAAAACCCCTCCACCTAAATTTTCAGCTCCAAATTATTTATAGTCTTTCTGAATAATATAATAGGTCATTAATCGTGATGCACCTTGTATATATTTAATTAATATACATCACAATAATATAATATCCAACCATCGAAGTACGATTTTCAATTATACACACATAATATAGAAATTAAAAAGTTTGAAGGCAATAACACGTGGTGATCTGGCGGTTACAATTTGAGCCATAATTCGAAACACAAGTAAGTTGAATGTAATTACTTTTTTTAATTTATTTTATACTGAAAACCAACTAAGGCATCACAAAACGAAAAATCTCTAAAATTAATATTATTTACAAGGAAACTATGAAGAGTATTCCATAGGATATGCAACACGTATATAAAAAGTTCAATAAATCGATGAAGTGTATAATATTTACTCCACAACCGCATATCTTTAATGTATCTGAGTGGTCTTCATTTGTTGGATCTACGATCATAATTTTCAATTAATTATGTTGTAATTTAAACTTAAACTCATAGCTTATTGTTTGAAGGTTGTTATAGATATATCGTTAATTTGATATTATCTATAATAAATAAATATTTATTCCATAGTTTATAAATATATATATTAAATATTTTCAACATGGTTTAACATTTTTAAAATATATGTACTGTAAAGAATGGATGTAAAAATACATTATGGATGTAGAAATACTTTGAAAGTTCAGGTAAAATTAGTTCAATTTTCTATGAAATTATACATAATTTATTTATTTTTACCGGGACTTTCAGGGTAAAGTTAAATATATTTATGGTTTTGCAACAAATGGACCATTGATTTTCCATGTAATCGCGATTACATGGATAATCAATGGTCGATTTGTTGCCAGCGATTATTCTGGTAATGATACACAAATGTATCAAATGTTTCATGCTTTCCTGTAAAAATTCCGTATAATTGTGTACAAAAGCGCTTGCGCCGGCGCGTTACTGATACTGATACTGATACTAATACTGTAATATGTTGCACCCCTTAAAATTTAAGGTTATGTTACTAAAAAGTAGGCAGACTTCAACAGATCGAATGTCAGAATGAATGTAGTGTATTTGCACCTACTCGAAAAAGAACCTACCAGAAGATTCCAAAGTGACATCTGGAATTATCGAGAGAATGGTGGCGTCATCACAGAACAATCGAGATCTGTTATTTTTAGGTATAAAAGACCGATCGCATTCTCGGCGAGTAGTTCAGAAAGTTCAAAAAGTATAGAAAGTAAGGTTAAGACTTCAAGGATAAACAAAGTGATAAACATTGTGATTTTAGTCAGTAAAGTGTATTTAAATTAATAATAGTATTGTGAAGTATCCAGTAAATATTTAATAAAGTGTGTTAGTGGACATCTCTTGTTATAATTTTTGGAACCCACGGAATTTGCGAGGGTGGTTTCCTAAGGGTGGAAACACGTGACAAATTGGTGTCAGAAGCGGAATTTTATGACAAGAGGAGCTCTGAAGTTGTGCTGGAGTGTTCGAGAAGGATTCTCGAGGGATAGTGCTAACACAGGACTAATTTACTGGACATTGTTCGAGGGTTATTTTCGAACAGGAAAATAGTGTTTAAGTGCATTTTTGAGACATTGTAGAACATTTTATTAGGACATTAGTGTGATAATTAAATCCTTTGAACTGAGAAGTGATAGAGACACTGAAAAAGACTCATTTAGTGCGTGAAAATTTCTAGAACTTTTCTATTTGGACATTAGTGGAGATTATTAAATTCTCTGAACTGGATAGTGACAAAAGACTCTGGATAAGACTTTTTCGTGCTATTTCGAGATTTGTCTGAAAAGTTCCATTACCGATATTGACGTGACAGTTAAATTTATTTTATTTTAATTTCGTCATATGCCCGTAACAACAAGAAGTATGGCATCCGATAAACAAATACAGGACTTATTCGAACAATTCCAAAAAATGATGGCGCAGCAACGGCAGGAAGACAAAGTAGAACAGGAGAAAAAACGTCAAGAGGAAGAAAGAAGACGTCAAGAAGAAAGGGACGAATTAAAGAAAATGATGGAAGATCAGGAAATAAGACGTCAGAAAGAAAAAGAGGATGAAGAAATAAGACGTCAGAAAGAAAAAGAGGATGAAGAAAGAAGACGTCAGAAAGAAAAAGAGGATGAAGAAACAAGACGTCAGAAAGAAAAAGAGGATGAAGAAAGAAGACGTCAGAAAGAAAAAGAGGATGAAGAAACAAGACGTCAGAAAGAAAAAGAGGATGAAGAAAGAAGACGTCAAGAAGAGAAAGACGAATTGAGACAAATTATGGAAGACCTGAAGATACGACAGCAAGAGGAGAAAGAAGAACAAGAAAGACGACATCAAGAGGAAAAACAGGAGCAAGAAAGACGCCAGGGAGAATTAAGGAAAATTCTAAATGAACAAATCAAAATACAACAGGACGCTATAATTTCTGCCAATGAAGTACTAAAATGTGAAGTCAAAGAAGAGATAAACAAGGTTGAAGGTAAAGTAGGAGTAGTCGAGACAGAAGTCAGTCAAGTAAAAGGAGAAGTAACCGAAGTTAAAGAGAAAGTAAACAAGTTCGAAGAAGAAGTCAAAGGAGAAATAGACCGGCTTAAACGACAGTTGAGAGATAGAGGAAGCCAGCAAGTGGTATCATCAGGACAGCGACTAAAACCTCCTTCTTTTGATGGCCAAAGTTCCTGGACGACGTACAAGAGGCAGTTTGAGGCAGCAGCGTGTGCGAACAATTGGGATAATGAGGAAAAGGCCATGGCATTAGTTCTAGCACTAAGGGGCCAAGCTTCAGAGTTACTCCAAACCATCCCAGTTGAGAAACAAAGGGACTTTAAAGCCTTGGAAGCTGCATTAGACTTGAGGTATGGCGATCAACACCTTGCCCAATTATACCAGGCTCAGCTGAAATCCCGGATGCAAAAAGCTGGGGAAAGTTTACAAGAATTTGAAGCTGCGATAGAGAGACTGGCACACCTGGCGTATCAGAGTGCACCTAAAGAATTCCAGGAACAATTAGCCGTGGGGGCCTTTTTAGATGGTATAAGGGACGAAGAGGTCAGGCGAGTTCTGAGGCTGACGAGACACCAAAGTAGTAGCGAAGCTTTGGTGCGTGCACTCGAAGTAGAAGCCGCTTACAGGGATACGCCAAGGTCGAGAGTGCGAGCTGTGACTCTCGAAGAATCACAACCAGAAATGAACCAGAACCCCATGTTGACAGAAATACAGAAAATGTTCACCAAATTATATGATAAATTGGATGGCTTCGGGAAGCAAGAAAAACAACAAAATAGAGGAAAGCCGAGCGGAGGTATTAAATGTTTCAACTGCGGCAAGGTGGGACATATGAAACGAGACTGTCGACAGCAGAACTCGGAGAGTCGAGTAAATGCTGTGAATGTTGAAGAGAAGCAGGAAAACTAAAGATAGCCAGCACCAAGGGGGCTGTGCTGGCTAGGGAATGCGGTGCCCCCAGAGAAATAAAGATTTCCCAGCTCCAAAGAATTCCAAGCAGTCTGTTGTTGCAAGGATATGTGAATGGACGAAAATGCGTGTTTACTATTGACACCGGTGCTACGTCATCAATAGTGCGGCCAGGGTTTATATCAGGCTTGCAGATTGACAAGAAGCAAAATGGAGTAATCATTCGAACAGCCACGGGGGACAGGGCTGCGGTCCATGGAGAGGTCAACTTGGAACTGCAGGTTGGACGGTTGAGGTTCAATTACAAGGTCATTGTGGCTGACATTATGGATGATTTCATTTTGGGTCTGGACATCATGGGAGAGCAGGGATTCATTGTTGACGTAGGGGAGCGAGTCTTAAAAATTGGAAATGAGGAATTTATTCTGGCAACCGCAGACGACCAATTCCATAAAGCGAGATTGTTAACAACACAGACGATCAAGATTCCTGCTCATTCAGAACAAATGATCGATGCTGCCTTAGAAGGAAATCCTGGAGGGTACCGTGTTGGCCTAGTGGAAGATGACGAATCGATTAAGTCCCTATCCAATATTATTGTGGCGAGAACTTTAACCCGGACTAAAGACAAAATCCCAATTAGAGTTGTTAATTTAAATTCCCACTCGGTGACAATTAAGGAAGGCAAACCGATTGGCTCCTATGAACCGGTCACATGGGTAGCGAGGTGCGAGGAACAAACAGAGGGGAGTTCGTCTACGAAAATAGACCAGGAAGTTTTGACCTTGCTGAGTACCCAGTTGGAGCATTTATCTGAGGATGAACGAAGGGAGGCAATCAAGTTCCTAGAAAAGGAAAGTTCAGTATTTGCCAAGAATACAGAGGCCCTTACAAAAACAGACATAGTCCAGCATCGGATAAATACTGGCAACTCACCCGCTATTCGACAACCACCTAGGAGGCTGCCATTAGCAAAACAAGAAGATGCCTCGGCAATGATAGACAAGATGCTACAAGATGGAGTCATTGAGGAGTCGACGAGTCCCTGGTCATCGCCAGTAGTTTTGGTTGCCAAGAAGGATGGAACATTAAGATTTTGTGTCGATTATCGAAAATTAAACGATGTCACGAAGAAAGACAGTTACCCATTACCACGAATTGACGACACGTTAAGCACGTTGGCAGGCTCACGATGGTTTTCTACGTTAGACCTTAGGAGTGGATACTGGCAAGTGGGGCTTCATCCTGATGATAAAGAAAAGACAGCGTTTTCAGCAGGCAGTGGTCTTTATCAATTTACCGTGATGCCTTTTGGACTTTGCAATGCGCCAGCTACCTTTGAAAGACTGATGGAGTTCGTGCTGCGAGGGCTAACCTGGAGGACGTGCCTGGTTTACCTTGACGACGTGCTTGTTATGGGACAGGACTTTACAGAACATTTGAAGAATCTTCAAGAAGTATTTGGGCGAGTCAGGAATGCCCATCTGAAGTTGAACCCGAAGAAGTGCCTGCTATTCCAGAAAGAAGTCAAATTTCTTGGTCACGTGGTGTCTTCGGATGGAATACAAACAGACCCCGACAAAATTTCTGCTGTACGAGATTGGCCAAGACCATCTAACGTTCATGAAGTACGGAGCTTCCTTGGCCTCTGCACTTATTATAGGCGCTTTGTGGAAGGGTTTGCAGAAATTGCGAAGCCATTACACCGGCTGACAGAAGAGAAAGTGCAGTACCAATGGACACCGGAATGTGAAACAGCATGGAGAAAATTGAAGGCAGCTCTATGCACTGGTCCTGTGCTAGCGTACCCACAACGGGAAGGACTTTTTATTTTAGACACGGATGCCAGCAATTCTTCGGTCGGTTGTGTACTGTCTCAAATCCAGAATGGGCAGGAAAGAGTGATCGAGTACTTCAGCAAGGTGCTGTCCAAACCGGAAAGAAACTATTGTGTAACCCGGAAAGAGTTGCTGGCCATCGTTAAATCAGTGGACCATTTTCATAAATATCTTTATGGACGACATTTCAAGATTCGGACCGACCATGCTGCATTAAAATGGCTGTTGCAGTTGAAAACCCCTGAAGGTCAACTGGCCCGTTGGATAGAACGGTTGCAACAGTATGATTTCAAAATAGAACATCGACCTGGAAGATCTCATAAGAACGCAGACGCTTTATCTAGAAGACCATGCAAGGAAGATTGCAAGCACTGCCGCCACGTTGAGAAATTGCAGGGTACGGTGGCCATCAACACTATTAAAATAGAGGTTCCGGATGATTGGACAACTGAAGCCCTTAGACAAGAACAACTGAATGACACAGAGATTGGGGTTATATTGAGAGCAAAAGAGAAAGGAATTCGACCAGCGTGGAAGGATGTTTCGGACAAGGCAGTTGGATTGAAGGCTTTGTGGGCCCAATGGGATTCACTCAAAGTTATGAACGGGCTGCTAAAGAGAGCTTGGGAAAGCCCGGATGGCAAGGAAGTTGTTATGCGTCTAGTGATTCCCAGGTGTCGAGTACCGAAAGTACTTCAGGAAGTGCATAATGGAGCATCCGGTGGACACTTCGGCGTTAATAAGACCCTGAATAAAGTACGAGAACGATTTTATTGGGTAAATAGTCGTCAGGATGTGGAAGCTTGGTGTCGCAATTGCAAAATTTGTGCAGCAAGTAAGGGACCGCAGACTAGAAGTAGGGGTGCAATGAAACAATATAACGTCGGAGCTCCTTTCGAGAGGATTGCGATCGATATAGCCGGCCCATTCCCAGTAACCAAGGACGGTAACAAGTATATACTGGTTGCCATGGACTATTTTAGTAAGTGGCCAGAGGCCTATGCAATTCCAAACCAAGAAGCAGTCACTGTTGCCAAAGTCTTGGTAGATAATTTGATATGTCGGTTTGGTGTACCCCTGGAGCTGCACTCAGATCAAGGGAGGAACTTTGAGTCAGGGGTGTTTCAGCAAATCTGCAAGTTATTGGGGATACACAAAACACGGATAACAGCCCTTCACCCGCAATCAGATGGAATGGTGGAACGACATAACAAGACCATGAAAGAACATCTCTCTAAAGTGGTTCATAAGAATCAACGTGATTGGGATCTCCACATACCGTTCTTCCTCATGGCATACAGAGCTGCTATCCACGAGTCTACGAAACAAACACCAGCCCGTGTAGTATTTGGACATGAGATCAGACTGCCATGTGATTTGATTTTCGGAACACCAGGCGGAGAACAGCTTCCTGTGAACAGCTATGTGGATGAAATGAGTGAACGGCTAAGAAATGTTCATGAGCTGGTTAGAGACCAAATCACCATAGCCAGTGACCGAATGAAGGCTCGATACGACCGTAAGGGTAGTTCAGAAGGGTTCAAGGCAGGAGATCTGGTTTGGCTGTATAACCCACAGCGAAAGAAAGGGAAGTCACCGAAACTTCAACCTCCTTGGGAAGGACCGTATACTGTTATTACCCGAATTAATGATGTCGTCTATCGTATTCAACGAAACAAAAAGTCCAAGATGAAGATCGTACACTTGGATAGACTGGCGAAGTATGTGAAAGAGGCTGAATTGCCTGACCGGGACGTTCAGGCTTAAGGAGGGGGCAGTGTAATATGTTGCACCCCTTAAAATTTAAGGTTATGTTACTAAAAAGTAGGCAGACTTCAACAGATCGAATGTCAGAATGAATGTAGTGTATTTGCACCTACTCGAAAAAGAACCTACCAGAAGATTCCAAAGTGACATCTGGAATTATCGAGAGAATGGTGGCGTCATCACAGAACAATCGAGATCTGTTATTTTTAGGTATAAAAGACCGATCGCATTCTCGGCGAGTAGTTCAGAAAGTTCAAAAAGTATAGAAAGTAAGGTTAAGACTTCAAGGATAAACAAAGTGATAAACATTGTGATTTTAGTCAGTAAAGTGTATTTAAATTAATAATAGTATTGTGAAGTATCCAGTAAATATTTAATAAAGTGTGTTAGTGGACATCTCTTGTTATAATTTTTGGAACCCACGGAATTTGCGAGGGTGGTTTCCTAAGGGTGGAAACACGTGACAATACTATGTATTTATACATTTTATGATGTAATTTATACATAATTATATCGAAAATTACATTAATCGAAGATACATGAATGCGTGTAGTTTTAATTTACTTTATGTAATAAACCATAAATATGTTTAACTATGAACTGAAAGTCCTGGTAAAAATAAATAAATTATGTATAATTTCATAGAAAATTGAACTAACTTTCAAAGTATTTTTACATCCATAAATGTAATTTTACATACATTTTTTACAGTGCATCATTTCATATTTTTATAATAATATTATTCTTCATTGTTTTTTAAATCCTTGGTTACATGAGAGGAGATAGTTAACTTTGAAGAAACTTTATTCTGAGGCAAGTTAGCTGCCACAGTTGTCCAGCAAATGTATGAGCTCATCCTCTGTTACAAATTTCAAGTTAGATATCTTAGTTCCACCTATAGCTACTCACTCCACCCTGTCAGTTCTCATATGGCCTGTTCACTATAGATGTCAGAGGGGATTGGTGACAGAGCCCCGTCTGATGCCTTTGTCAACTTTACATTTGTCGAAGTTGTGTTGTCGACTTTCATGAAAGCAAAGTTTTCTTTATAGAGTCGGCGGCTAATAATGACCAGATGTTTGGATGTCCTCATTTTCAGTAATGTTTCATTTCACATTGCCAAAGCCTTCGGTAGTCTACAAAACAAGGGTAGGTAGGGTCGTAATATTTTCTTGCTATATCAATAAGTTAACACGGAAACTGATAAAATATTTGAATTTATTTGAGTAGATTTCCAACGTTTATTTATTTTTTATTGAGCTATTAGTCTATTATCATAGGGCGCAAAAACGACCGCTCGCTTCGATGTCTTGCTATGTTTGAAAACTGTTTATTTTATGATTATTTAGGTCTACTGGATCACCGAATGTCATGTTGGCGTTTCTGAAAATGGATCATTCTCCAGTAACATACAAAACAAGATGGCGGATACGGCGATTTAAAAGAAAATCTTATCTCCGGTAATAGTTGTCCGATCTTTTATTTAAAAAAAAAGTAAATACTTCAAAAAGAATATATTCTACTATAAAAAATACAAGATATAAAAATAAAAAATACCTAACTGAAAATTTGTCAAAAAATATAAAATTTTGATTTAAAATTTTTTTTTAATATTTTTTACTTGAAAAACAATAAGTTATATGAAAAAAAAGTTTAAACAAAAAATGTGCAGATTTTAATGCTGAATTCAGCCATATATGATTTATTAAGTATTGGTTAAACAATAATGCTCTAAAATTTAACAATCATGGTGCGCTACAGGTATTGTGGAAGAATCTGCGGTGCGTAAGGTATATTTGACTGAAACAAAAAAGATAATCTAATAAAACAAATATTTTTAATAATAGGAAACGAATTCTATACTCTGTGGAAAACATAAACTAATATAACGAAAACTTAACTTAAATTGTCTATAGTTCTTAGGATCTGATGGATTTCCTGTTTTTAGCAACATGTACGTAATTCCTGAGGTGCAAAAGGGAGGTAGCTCTAAGTCACCTTGTAGCACTCTGTGGAAGAGGTTTGCAAGGATGTTGTGTGTACATTTAAAATGCTTCCACCAAAAGTTCTGGATACCATCAATTCCGGGGGCCTTCCAATTTTGTGTCTTTTTGATGGCCTCTTTTACATCTTCTACATTAACAATTAGTGGTTGCATCTCCGGATTATTTTGACAAGCTTCTTCTTCTTGGGTTATCCAGTATGCCTCATCGGAGTGTTGCTGTGGCTCTGACCATATATTGGACCAGAACTCAGTCATATCTCTGGCAATGGGAGTGTCTCCTTTACTAGTACTCAATGAGTCTCCTTCTTCCAGCTGTCTATAAAACCCCTTTTGGTTGTATGAGAAGAGTGCTTCTTCTCTTCTCCGTTTTGCTGCTTTGTTTATCTTCTCATCCTTGCTCCTAGAGCTGCTATTCCTTGGCTTAGTTGTTCAGTTTCCTTCATAAGTTTAACGGTAAGATTCCTGTCTGTTCGTCTTATCTTCAATCTTCTTACTATATTTCTAATTCCTTTAAGTGCCCTTTTCCCTGTGTCTTCCTTTTGCTTTAAAAATTCCGTTAAATGTCCAATGTCTTTCCTGGCTCAATTGATTTTCTCCTCAATTCGTTTTCTCCATGTCGGTGTTGTATCTTCTGGTTGTTTTTGCTTTTTCTGAGGGTTTCTTGTATCTTGTTTTTGGCTGATTTTGTAGCCCAAGCTTTTGCATGTTCCAAACGCAGCGCAGGGGATCAATTCAGCCACTTCCTCGAGTGAAGATGTTTCATCAATATTGGGTGCGATAATCTGATCCATTTTAGCAACAGCCTCGTACACGGCAGCACTACATTTTAATCTGGGTAGTCTTGGTCTACTATCTAAGGGTATTCCCTGGTAATGGAGTTTCGCTGTCTCATAAGCATTTCGCAGTGACTGTGTCATGTTATCTCCGTTCAATGGTTGTTGTTCATAAGGGTCTAGTTGATCTACTTCATCTTCGTATTCTTCGGCTTCACAATGTTCTTATAAATCTTGCTGAAGTTGCATTTCTTCTCTTACTTCTCTTTTGAGCTGATTTAATTTTGCAGCCGAAAAGAAATTCCTTCTCTGGATGGAATTGAGTTGGCTGCACACGTGTTGTTCGTTTAGCATGCTGTCTGGGTAGATTTTCTTCCATTCAGCATGTAGCCTCTGTCTGAATCCCTCACGCTCGCTCTCATTCCTTGTACTTCTATAGTACGCACGTATGATGGAGAGATTAGCTTCTCTTGTCCATTGCATGCGTTGGCGTTGACGTCTGGTAACAGTGGGGGATCCTCTAGGGCTCCCCGATCCATTATCAAGTCGTGGTGCAGCTTGAGTTGCTGCGTTATTATTATTATTATTATTATTTTTATTATTATTATTATTATTAGTTAACGCCAAAATGGAACCTATTCAGGATAGCTCATTGACATCCATAAAAGGATATCCTGGAACGTACTAAAATGGGGTGTGTGGAGGACGTCCTAAAATAAGATATCCTAAAAGGTACATCCTTTTCTCTATTTATTTTACATACTGGGATATTCAGGTACGTCAATTTGTCATCCCATATCCCGATTGTGTTGTGTGGGTTAGATAATATGAAAATCATGTAAACTAGTTTTGCATTACAAATTCTTGTTAATATATTTTTTGAACAACTGCCAGTAATTATTAACTCTAAGTTCATGTCAAATACCATTTTTAAAGGCAAAATAATATGTTGACTTCGAACACGAAACGTATTCTTGTTGATACCAATTAAATTTTACATAATCATCGTGTTAAATGCGTCGTGGAATTTATTCTTAGCGCTGAATCAAAATCATTTTGATTCCGACGATGGTAATTATCGTAGAATCGAGCCTCTAGGCGTTTATAAATTATTATTCGCATCAGAACAACGTGTTAAATTATATTCTCCTCAGGACATCTGGTGTTTTATCTTTTATTTTGAAGTCTGAATGCAAATTCATGGAATTAGATCAGATAAGTCGTAACGTAACAAGACATGCCATGCAGAAGTTAATCAGTTTAAAATAGGCATAACTATCAGTAAATTTATTATAAAGTACTGCGCCAAGTTAATTTTTATTCGCTGTTTAAATAATGATTGTACTTTGCAAACATTGCAAACTTGCAATGGGGACATTTTTTACTACAGTTCGCAAAATTACCGCCTAATTATTGAAATTCAGTTTATTCTGTTTTAAAAATGCTTATCAATATAGTCTAGTATCATAGGGTCCGCTCTCTTCGATGTCGTGCTAAGTTTGAACTCTTTATTTTATGATTATATAGGTCTACTGGATCACCGAATGGCATGTTGGCATTTCTGAAAATGGATCATTCTCCAGTAATATACAAAACAAGATGGCGGATAGGGCGATTTAAAAGAAATTCGCATCTCCGGTAATAGTTGTCCGATCTTTTATTTCAAAAAAAGGAACCGTCTATATTTCGGCCTCGCTGACTTGTCGGAGACGAAATGATGACGTATTTTAAGAATAATGTGCAGCATGCAAGCTGTTTCCAATTCGTTTAGTTTGTTGTTTGTTTACCTAACATAGCGCGTAGCGCGTAAGAAATTGAAAATTAACATATAATTTTGCCATCCTATTGTTTTACATAGTCAAAATGAACAAAGAATGTTGTAAAAACTTAACGAGCTCCATAAGTTCAAATTTTTCTCTGTTGCAATATGAAGGAGAAGGTAGTGACCAGTTTAAAGTGAAATTGCAGTGCAAATTATTGCGTGGTGAAAATTATGATGAAAAAATCCAGAAAACGGCCACATAATATAAAACTAAACATTGGTCTAAATCAACCCTCCGGCAAGAAACAACAAAAAAAATATATTATTAAAAATATTGGAACCCTCTGTATTTATTTTAATTTTTTTTATGCTTTAATTTTGTACCTTTTGCTATATTAGAAAATAAGTGGAAATAAACTGTGTATATAAATATTTAATATAAAACATTTATTTATTTAAAAGTTATTAAGTTTTGTTAATATTGTTTAATAATTAAAGTGGTCAGAGATCAAATTTTCACAATCTAATCTTCTCAAACGTAATGAAATGGAGACGGTTTTATTGATAAGATAACAATAAAACCTAACAAGAAAAGCGTCTCCAGTACGTCTCATCGAGTTGACTATCTGTACACGTTTTTACACCACATTTTGAAAGCAGTAATGCGTCCCGGTGCAGCACCACTGCGAGGACGGAATGAGGACGCTTTTCGCAATACGCCGCCCGATTGAAGTATCAATTTAGAACTGAACCTGATATAGAAATTGAAGAAAGATTTATTGTAGACAAAGAAACGGACATTAATGTATTAGCTTTAGTGCATATTGATCCAACTATTTCGACAAGACAAACTGAACATGAATTACCAGTTCAATCAGCCAGGAAAATTTTAAAGAAACACGGCTATTGTTCTTATAAATATCAATTGCATCAATTTTTGTATGAGAATGATTACACAGGTCTAAAAAAAAAGGTCTTGTCCTAAGGTTCTAACCTTTTCTGAACGCGCTGAGCCAATTTTGGACCAAACAAAATCTTCTACCGGCTCAGTTTCCCTCTTCATCTCCTAAAAAGGGCATAAAAAAGGTTCTAAAGGTCCTAAGGTTCTCATCTAACCTTTTTGAAGTAATTTGACGTGCTGAAACTAATTTTGGACAAAAAAAAATTAGGGGATACAGGGGGTGATAGAGGAAAACTGACCAGATAGAAAAAGTTTTTTCTCCAAAATTGGGTTCAGCGCGTCAAAATACTTCAGAAAAGTTAGGTCAGAACCTTCGGACAAGACCTTTTTTTGCCCTTTTTTAGAGGACAAAAGGGGTTGTAGAGGGAAACTGACACGGTAGAAAAAAATATTTTATCAAAAATTGGCTTCAGCACGTCAAAAGGGGGTGGTAGAAGGAAAACTGACGCGATACAATTTTTTTTGTCCAAAATTGGCTTTAGCGTATCAAAATACTTCAGAAAGTTAGATGAGAACCTTAGGACAAGACCCTTTTTACTCTTTTCAGGGGATACAAGAGGCGGTAGAGAAAAAATTAGATGGTGGAATTTTTTTCTCCCAAAATTGGCTTCAGCGCGTCAAGATACTTCTAAAAAGTTAGATGAGAACCTTAGGACAAGACCTTTGTTATTTATCAACGAAGAATAACCTTTTGTAATTGGTTACAGTTCTAAGAACTAAGAAATGAGAATTTTATCAGATACATTTTGTTTTCTGATGAATCAAGATTTACAAACTTTGGGTTATTTAATCGGAACAACGTTCAATATTGGACACTTGAAAATCCTTATATTATGAGACAGAGGTGGTTTCAGGAGCGATTTGGATTTAATGTTTGATTAGGAGTACTGGGCAACCATATCATAGATCCAATAATATTCGACGAAAATCTAACTGGACTAAGATACTTAGAACTTTTCAAAAATATAATAGTTCCACTCATTATTCAAATTCCCAATGTCAATAATATTGATGAGGTTTACTTCCAGCTGGACCACACAATGCTATTATCGTTAGGGATTACCTAAATGAATTGTTTTCATATCGTTGGATTGGGACCACTGCACTGGTCCAGTTAGATGGTCTGCAAGGTCTGCTGACTTAGCCCCAGTCGATTTTTTTATTTGGGCGCATTTGAAAAATAGAGTCTACACGACTGCTCCAACCACAAGGCAAGACCTAGAAGAAAAAGTTAGGTACGAAATTACACAAATAATACCTCAACAACTACAGAATGTTAGATGGACAACAATAGAACGCGTTACTCTGTGTGTGAATCAAAACGGTGAACATTTTGAACAATTTTAATGATGGTTTATTATAATTTAGATTTCAAATAATTTTGTTATTTTATTTATTCGCGGTTGTTACGTTTTACTCAAATTATTTCTAGTTTAATTTGTGTTTAGCTTTTAAAAATACTTTTATTATTACGAAGGATATCGTTAAGAAATGATTCATGGCCAAAAAATTAAAGTTAATGAATCATTATTCTGATTAATAGAAGAAAATAGCACGTCCCCATTAAAACATTTTCCATAGCACCCTTACGGAAATGAAAATGAAAATGAAATTCCGTCTTTTGAGAAAAACCTAAATATAGTTGTACCTATCAGTAATTCAAATAATTATTTTGTTCTTTACAGGCAAGTCTACAACCGTACTAATAATTTTCACAGCCTAATTAATAATTTTCTTACGTCGTGTTCATTGTATCCATTTTGAAAAAAATAAAAAATTGTTCGCATGTCACTTATTTTTTGGAACTTTTTAAATAGGAAAAACGACTGTACTTAGCATATCTTCTACAACAATAAAGCAATGCAGATAATTCTTTCACTAAAATTTGCTTCATTCTTTTCTGCAGATTTCATGTCAAAGAAGTATGCATATATCTACAATAGTTTTAAAAATGCCTCGATGGTGAAATTAACACTGCACTATTCTGGTACAATTTGCTTAAACAATTTCTCTAACATTTGTTAACAACAATTTAAAGAATAATTGGGTAGCACTTGAATCTAGAAAGAATAAGCTTTCTATAGGTTTGTAAATCATTAACAAATGTTAAAAAGTAACCCTGTAAATGCTATGGAAACATAAACTTAATCAATTTTCAGTTATAAACAATTTTAAGAAAAAAATTTTTTTATGCCTTTTTGCAATCGCGGCCAGGATTTAGATCCGCAAGGTCATTTCAGATAATGTAAGAATTTTTTCAAAATTATGTTTTCGAGCGAACACCCTAACATTTTAGAAACATCCTTCGAGAAGGTAGCTTCCTGACTACGTGTAATTCGAACGCAAAGTGTTATTATCGCTTTCGAGTGACAATGGGACATTTGTACTCTTAAGAGTCAAATAAAATAACTCTTAATATAATTGTAGATTTTAATTACTTAACATTGTACATACATAAATTATATTTTAATTCCATTACATTTAATAAATTTTGTATAGGCGACATAAAAATGTATGGTTATTTTAAGCCTATTTAGGTACAGAACAATAACAAAGAATAGGTATTGGTTCAGATTTAACACAGAACAAAAGTTAAAATTTTGCTGCCAGTGAAATATTACAATACATTATGTAAATAACAAAAAAAATATATATTATGCTAGCCATAAATATAATTTCATTTGAAAGGCCGTGTATTAAGATATGATTCAAACTACAGCGCCATTTGTAAACAACAACCACCTCACCAGCAGTGTCCTTCGATATGCACTATATTTATAGATCTGGAAGCCAAATAAAAATAAAACCAGTAATGAATGCACCTAGGTAGCCATGTTTAAAATTGGTTCTATCTAGACTCACATTATTCATTAAACATTTTTTATTTTGATTTACGATAGACACCCGTAATTACTAAAGCTATAGATGGAAGATTAATTTCGCTTTCTAAGTCTCGTAAATAGATGTTGTCTTGATCTTATTTTAATCCTTCATTCGTATGGCGAAGAAATAAAACCAAGTGTTTAGGTTGAAAGTGGTTATTATCTAGCAAATAACTTTAAACGACATATAAAACGAGAAACAGGAAGGTATATAAGCTAGCTCTTTCAAGTCATTTATCAGTGATACTAATTATAAAAGGTAGATACATGCATTTATTATACATAAAATAGATATAATAAACTTCTTAAAGTAATATAAATTATATTCTTTCGAATCAAACAAGCTATTGTTTTATTATACTAACACTTTAAGAAATGAATCCTCCCCTCTTCCCTTATTCTCCAGCTTAGGAGCTTAGCTTTTTATTTCATTATATTCCCTATTTCTTTCTCTTTCCTTTCTCTTACTAATTCTACTCTCTCAAGTCAAGAATAAGTTCCAAGAGGAAGAAAAAATATCTCAAATATGCTAAGAGGCCAGTTGTCTATAAGTTACAAAAATTTCAGAAATTCAGAAATAATTCAGACAAAAGGTTTATTATCTTCATTTGGTTGTTACTGAGAAATCCTCAATTTATCCTACTCGAACGAGGCCCGGAATCCTCCTCCAGGGGGATGAGTCGAGAGAGTATAATTTGCGGAGCCTTCTCCAAGTTTCGTCCATGAAATATAATTTAATACAAGCTATAAAAATATAAAATGGGGATGGAAATTATAAAAATAAAAACTAATGTTGATTTTTTTAATAAGTAAATCAGATTATATAATGGCTATATTTTATTTCATCAAGTCGTTGTCGATGTTGAAGTTCAATTTCAATTGGCACGTCATAGTCAAGCGAGTCCACTTTAACATTAATATTAGTACACGATTCTCGACAACTTCCGCAGATATTTGAGTAGTAAAGTTTAACTTTCCGACAACTGCAAGCTTTTTGACAGACTTTTGTGCATTTGTAGGAAATTTGTAGTAAAAGCTTTTGTAGAACAGTATCATTCGATGTAAAAAGGGTCAAACTCTGAAAACTGGTTTTCCAACCTCATTCCAATGGATTTTTGAAGTTACCACGCCAGTTCTGAACCTGGTTATAGCAAGCAACGTTGATACGCTGTAATTTTAGTTGGTGTCAGTGATGCGAGATCGCAGTTTCCGCTTCAGCGATTTTGAAAAAATTTTTGACCTGCTATCATTAAGTGAAGTAGCTTTCACGAGAGATATTCTTGCTGCGGGGATTAAAACTGGCGAAGCTTTTGGATTCTTAAAAATGTTAACAGTGCCTTGCATTGTTATATTTTTCTCAATCACTCTAATAAATTTTTGTTTCCCTTTTTTAAAAAAGGCTGAGGCCGTACTGCAGTCGCTAAAGGGATGATGGAACAATATATGTTCTGCATTTATTGACTAATAAAATAGTTTGAAACTATTAGGTGAATACATTTTTTGTTGAACTTTGTTTTTACCAGACTTATAAAATAAGTGCTTACTATCTCTATCACAAGCAGGTATATGAATATCTACCAATATATTCTTTTCAGAATGGAAACCAACAGACAATAGTTCTACTCCAAAATACTCTAATAAAATACTTTAAGTAGATCCTAAATTGTTCTATATTTAAGTACAATTTCGTTCAATTCGAAAAAATATATATACACTCTCAAGCGCGACCTACTGTATGTTACAGGTATATTATTATATTTGTGGGCTTGGCAATAAAATTTTAAAGAAACTTCAGTTGCTCAGTTGGAATTAATTATTTATTTACAGGCTTGGCTTTTTAAGTTTATATAGTTGGCAGCTTATTAACAAATAACCCCCATAAAATTTGGTTCGCTATGGGCTCTGATTATGATACTCGAAAATCTCATGAAAATAACAGCCCCACAAAAAAAAATCAGACCAACCAGCCAGACCCATGTATCCCTATGAATTTTCAGTCGCTGAATCTGAATCAGAGGTCAAAAAAAAAACGGTACATCCCCAATATCATTAGCTAGAACAGAAAAACACCCCTGGAATGGGGTAAAAAGAAGATTAAGCTACGAGAATAGTTGTTACATCTTAATCAATCGAATTATCCAAATTAAGGTTAAACAGCAGTGTACATACAACATATATCAAACACCACCCCCCCCCTCAGAAGGGACGAAAACTGCCTCCAAAACAGCAATCACTGCTGAAAAAGATTGAAATGTCTAAGTTTTGTTAAAGTGATAAGAAACTGCATCAGGTCCGACGTAATCTTCATAAACTACCACTATAGGGTTGAAAACAACCACCTTTAAGTCTAAAGGACACGAGGAAAACAAGAAAAAACGTAAAATCCAACAGGATTTCTATTTTCATGGATGCTATGATTGGCTGAAATTGCATAGTACTTTAAAATAGAACTAGAAACTTACGCACCTTCAACGTCCTACAGTGTCAATCCTCAGAGGGTGTGAAAACTGCCCCCTATGTAAGATTTAACTATAAAAAGTTACAGTTTCAAGCACAGCGTCGAACTTCTAATTTCTTCTCATCCCCACAAAACGCAGACGTTTAGAGTTTTTTCAGAAGTCACTGTAGCTTCTTATAGTTGTTCTTACACAGGGGGTAGCGTTCACCCCCTAGGGGAGTGGAGTTGAATAACAGCAGTGGTACGTGACTTTCTAAGTACTCTGAGTACTACGCAATTTGAACCAATCATAGCATTCATAAAAATGGAAATACTCTTAGGTCAATGTTTTTTTCTTGTTTTTTCTATGACATTTAAGATAAGCGGTGATTTTTGGCAGAGCTGTTGGGTAGTTTTCAATAACTGAGCCAAAACTACTACAGACTCTTCTCACTTTTACAAACCTCCGGAGTTTCGAGCTCTTTCGAGGGTCACTGCAGCTTTTTCCAAAATTGAATCTTGAATGGGGGTAGTTTTCACACCCTCTAGGACGTTGTTGGTACGTAACTTTCTAGTTCTATTTTAGAATACTACGCAATTTCAGTCAATCATAGCATCAAAGAAAATAGAAATCCTGTTGGATTTAATGTTTATAGGGGCAGTTTATGAAGATTACGTCGAATTTCGATCTTTTTCAGCAGTCATTGCTATTTTGGATCAATTTTTATATATGGGGGTAGTTTTCGCCCCTCCCTGGGGTGTGTGTTTTATATATATTGTATGTACGCTGCTGCTTAACCTTAATTTGTATAATTCGATTAAGATGTATCAACTATTCTCGCAGCTTAATCTTCTTTTTACTCCATTCCAGGAGTGTTTTTTGGCTCTAGCTAATGATTTTGGATACGGATTCAGTGACCGAAAATACATAGAGATACATGAGTCTGATTCTCCGGTCTGATTTTTTTTTGTGGGGCTGTGTAACTTTTGGAAGTGTGTTGCTCTCAAATAAATCAATATGGAAAACATATTTATTAGAATTATTGTTTCCCCAATTCCATGTAACGTGATTTTAAAATCAATTTTAAAATATTCTAAAACATTTGAAAATTAACCACATTCAAATAAGATTTGGCAGAATTTGATAACAAAAATAAAGGTTTCTGGCGAGACATAACATTTTTTGTAATACTACTACTGGTGTACACGAACGCAAACCACTTGGTAACTATCCTAGTGAATTTCATACTGAGATATATGCCATTTTACTGTGTGCAAGCGAAAACCTCAAAAGAGGTTTCGTCGATAAGTATATTTCTATACGTAGCGACAGTCAGGCAGCTTTGAGAGATCTTGCATCAAACAAGGTGACCTCTAGCTGGTGCTGAACTGTCGAAACATTGTGACTAAGTTGTGTGATCACAACTCAGTTAAACTTATATGGGTGCCCGGACACAGTGGAGTCTAGGGCAACGAAGAAGCAGACCGTTTGGCAGGGAAGGAGCAAAAACTCCTTTCCCTGGCCCCGAGCCAGCCTTCGGTCTGCCAAGAAGTCTCATACAATCAGAGCTGCAAGACTGAGCTACGACACAGTTTAACAACTATCAGGCTAAGGGCCCCGGAACGAGACAGTCGAGGCTTCATATAAAGGGGCCCTCGACGGACTCCACCATAAATTGGCTGATTGGACTCGATAGAGAACGATTAAGACAGATGGTAGGCCTGATAACAGGATACCGTCGTCTGAACAAGCATCTGCATATAATGCAGTTGAAAGATGATCCTACTTGTAGGATGTGTGGAGTAGAGGATGAAACCGTCACTCATATTCTATGGCATTGTGCACCAATAGGAGTGTCAAGGCAGTTTCTACAGCCGGAGGAACTACGGTATCTACCCTGGAAAGGGCTGCTCTCCATCATGGAGAGCACTGGTCTTTTCTAGTGGATCCTAAATGTCGCGAATGTACAATGGGCCGATAGGCCTGAGTACTGCGAAATTTCGGATCTGCTCGCATTTTCTAATAGTAATACTACGAATTTAAAGTTATTCCTCCTGAGGGTTCTTCAATATAGTTGAAATACTATTTTATTGCAATAAAATGCTTATCTACCAAGTAAAATTATAGAGGTTGAACAAACTATTGGTTGAAGGTTATAAAATTCTACAAACAAAATCAACGTGTAAGACTAATCGATTTTACAATGAATTACCTACGAACACTGTGAACCCACGGTAGATATAACAGTCGAAAATAACAAAAAAAATTATGACTTGGTCAGTATGTGGATTTTAAAACAAAAAATATTAAATTCTCTTATTTAATATCTTCCAATGCAAAATGTTAGCTAACATTCTTATGCAAATTAAAACACCCAGTATATTTATGAATTATATTTATTGAACAGCTTAATGAGAACAATTTGCATAGTTAACATTTGATTATTAATTATAATGTATCTTGATACCATAAAAACAACGTCATTAAAACAGATTCAGGTAGGTAGATTGTCATTGTTTTCTTTTTAAGTGAAACGGAAAATTTCAAAACCTCACGATGTTATTCCAACACGAACATTCCGCAAGAGCTGCAAATTTCAAGAAAATTCCAATTATAAAATATTATAGCAATTAACAAAGTCTGCAATCAATTAGTTAGTCGTTGTTGCTTTTGTGGAAGTTTTCTTTCCGACAAAAACTAACTTATTTTACAGGGTGTGACGAACTGTATAAAGTGTAATGGTAGATTGGGGCAATCCATTTAAAAACGTCCTCCATCAGTACTTATGAATATACAGGATCATCAATAAATTTTCATCAAAACTTCTTTTAGCTATAACTTTTGAACCATTTGCTGGAAGAAAAATGTTGAGGTCTTTGGTTCTTGAACACACACTAAATCACAATTAGGTGTTTTCGCTGTATGCAAATTTGCTTTTTTGATATTATTAAAATGAAGTACTCCATACATTAAAGCACTTACCAATATTTAAACACCATTCTTTCATCTATCAATTTAAAATTTCAATAAATAAATAACAAAACTGAATAACTGAACGGGTATTATACAAAACGGGCTGTGACGTCATCGGTTGCATTAACATAACCTCAACTTTTAGGTTTTTTTAAGTTTATTGTCATTTTTAATGATTATATCCGCATTTCTCATTTGAAACCAGTATGGCTCCAAGCAAACATTTAAAAATTGACGCATATGATGTCTCAATATTGTTGATTACTAAAAATGGGCTGCTAATTATAGATTGGATTTCCAACCTACAAAAATCGCCTTATTTCATTGGGAGAAGATATTTAAAACTTTATGAACATTACATTGAACAAGATTTTAGTTATAATACGAGAACCAAGCGGAAATTTTCATAATAGTGACATATTACTCGGAAATTTTTAAAAGATATGTATTTTTGAGGTTAGGTGTTTATTACCGATGACGTCAACAATATAGCTTAGTGTTTTGAGCGGTAAAATTTTAATTCAAACTTAAAAATACTTTTTCTTGGATATTACTCAACTGGTTGTGGAAATTCAAATGTTTTTAGTTGTAATTAAGCATTACCTTCACAGTCAATGAGATTTTAAAAGTGAAAACACCGAATTTTACATTTTTACCCACTTTAATAATGTGGTGGGCATTGTTGTACACTATCCTACTTCATACTGTAATTTGGTATCCAGAATAAGAAAATTTTTGTCGGATTTTATAATTATTAAATTATAGCTTTGGGAATCAAAACAATAAAGTAACACAATGAGAGCACAACATGACTATGCATTAAGAAACAAAAGTAACAAAACAAAAACTTCAATTAAAAAAGAGAAACAACATAAAAACCTATTATAATTTGTTTTCAAAGTACAAACTTCTTCCCTCTCGGCATTTCTGTTGCCTTGTTGCCAAATTTCTGTCAGTATTCCCTATCATATCTGCATTATTTCTTATGGTATCATAACAATTATTCTTTTCATCAAATGCTCCTTTGTATTTATAGGTTCACAATGCACTACATATTTAAGGTCTCCTCACAAGAAGTAGTCAACTGGGTTGAAATCAGGTGACCTTGGTGGTCATAAATAGGGCCATCATGACCAATCCATCTAATTAGGGTAGAAATTATCTAAATGCTGCCTCACAGCTAATGAGAAATGCGGAGGAACCCCACCGTGTTGAAAATGGATTCCTCTCAAACCTGCGCGATGTATTAGAGCAGGTAAGTTGTTATAAATAAAATTGTAACGTTAGACGTTTCGGAAAAAGTGGGATCCTATTAACTGATTGTTTAAAACACTACACCAAACGTTAATAGAAAATTTATGCTGATACAGAGTTTCCTTCTTATCATGTGGATTTGACCCCATCCAAACATGGAAATACCTTGAATTGTACTCTTATGAACTGCAATTCATCAGTGAATAATGTCCCGACAGATTGTTGGTCGGTGATTGCGAATCCAATTCGCAAATGCTAAACGAGGGATATTGTCTCCATGCTCGAGCCGCTGCACCAGTGGTAGGTATAGTCTGGCTAAAGTCAGTTGGAAAATCATAAAAAGAGGCCGACAAAGCGCCGAGGTTTGATCCGGGCCGCCTCTCAAAGTACCGCCTCACAGTGTGGAATTTTTTAGGTCAAAATTCGACTTCTCCTTTGTAATTCAATAAAAATCAATTTATTTAGGCTCAAAATTTTCGTAATACTGAGCACTTTAATAAAGAACTGCGAAAATTACAATCCAGCTTATTTTTGACACGTGACAGATGTCAAAAACTTGTAAAAATGTGAAAACCATATACCTAAAGACAAAAATTTTGAATTTTTTTAACCATTCTATTGAAATGAAATAATAAAGTTTTAAAATATGACATATGTATTGGAGCCATATGTTACATTATTAAGTTTCTCAGAAAGAATGTTAAATAAATTTGTTAGGATTCGTTAAATGTTGAAGGTTTTATTTTGTTGAGTTTCCTCTAATAGTCCACTATAGTATTTATTCATTTATTGTTGGCTCTTTTCTACCTTGAAATTCAAATTCTGCAAGTCAAAAATCATGATAAAGTATGATATTGATGCACTTCCAAGGAGTTATATAGGAAATAACAGTGTCTAGATTCTGCCTTTATAGGGTTTTCACATTTTTACAGGCTTTTGAGAGCTGTGATGTATCAAAAATAAGCTGGATTGCAATTTTCGCAGTTCTTCATTAAAGTGCTCAGTATTACGAAAATTTCGAGCCCAAATAGATTGATTTTGGTTGAATTACAAAGCAGGAGTCGAATTTTGATCTAGAAAGAAAACTCGTAAATTCCACACTGTGCGCCGCGGTAAAGATCAACGTCGCTTTCTCAATTGATATTAGCCATACTATACAAGATAAGGATGCAAGTTTTTCTTTTTTAAAACTCTCCACACTCTTGAATACGGTATATATCCTTCGTATACTTACCTCAGAATTTTAATTCACAATATTTAAAATGTTTTCCTGTTCCTCGGGCTGGGCATTGATTTCTCGTACAGGTTTACATTTAGGAAATGAACCATGCCAGTGGGAGTAGTTAAAAACTGATACGAACGTTTGGCGATTCGGTGCTCGATGGTCATGGCCATTTTCATTACAAAGCCCATAAATAAAAATAATATTTCTGAATTGGAAATAGACAGACATTTTTACAATTAATTATTTTTTATTTATTTGCTTTCATCATGATTAAGAAATATTATTTAGGTATTCTTAAGCAAATCACAACTTACACACTTTGTATTTGATATGAAATTACCTACTTTTCTATATTGGTGCCTCAATCTGGTTACGATACTATACTAGTTAGGTAAATACTTTAAGACACTTATTTTTGGAAAACCAATCAAAATAACTCCTCTTCTAGCTATAGTTCAGTCAACGAATGACCTAAAGGGTGGTGTAGAGTGCGTGAGCAGGGACCCAAGCGATTACTTTAGAAAGTTGTTCAGGGTGTTCAGGGAGTGAACATACTGAAAGTCCTGACGTCTAGGAGGTGAGCCGGAGGGAGGGTGGCACAAAGAAAGTCCACTTTTGTTTTTTTCGCTCATATCTCTAAAATGGTGCGTCGTAGGCAAATTTTCTTATACAAAATGAAAGCTCATGAAATTCTCTACAACTTTCATTTTATATACTTTTTTCGAATTCGCAACCGTTTTCGAGCTACACGCTCCGGAAAAGTGAAAATTTTCAAAAAACAGATTTTTTACCTCTTCAACTTTAAGGAAAAGCAAGGTGGGCTTCTTAAAATTGTATTTAAGTCAGAAATCATCAAGGAAGCGGCAGTGATCTTTTACAACCCCTCCTCCACTCAAGGCGAAGTTGAAGAGGGTGGGAAGATTTGCTTCCTTAAATGGTATGGGGCACCAGCAAGACCAGACCTCCCTCAGCCAGTACCGCTTCCAGTTGTTCATAAGGTCAGTGGCAATATTAAGCCTGACATCAGCTCCCTCCCACCAACTGAGAGCGCAGCTAAACAACATTCCCGGCGCACCTACCACCAAGTGCAGCAGTGGATCGGGAATGAGCTGCCCCCTCGAGAGTGGTGGTGGAAACATGTTGGAGACACCCTGGTGCCAATTACAAGCACCGGAGGTCCTACTTTTTTTAATCATCTTTAAAATACAATTTTCTATTTTTCAGGTAAAAATCTGTTTTTCGAAAATTTTCACTTTTCCAGAGCGTGTAGCTCGAAAACGGTTGCGAATTCGAAAAAAAATATATAAAATGAAAGTAGTGGAGAATTTCATGAGCTTTCATTTGGTATTAGAAAAATTTTCCCTACGACGCACCATTTTAGAGATATAAGCGAAAAAACTAAAAGTGGGACTTGAATAACTTTCTGAAGGAATCGCTTAGGTCCCTGCTCATGCACTCTACACCTCCTTTATTGACTGGAGTACTAATACAGACGAAGTATTGGATTACATGATTATTTAAAGCAAAAAAAAAATATTGAAAATTGCATATTG
Source organism: Rutpela maculata (assembly GCA_936432065.2). Taxonomy (NCBI): domain Eukaryota; kingdom Metazoa; phylum Arthropoda; class Insecta; order Coleoptera; family Cerambycidae; genus Rutpela; species Rutpela maculata. The sequence continues at coordinate 76,805,731 of OW386286.2, read as the reverse complement.
TATTGCAATTATTGTTCAAGCCTAGGCAATATTAGCTTTAACTGTTCTTATTGCTGACTATAACTTTTTTTTAATGATGATTAATTAAAAGCTGGTGAAAATGTGACAAAAAATTAAGTATGTGATTTTTGTCGCCGGTTCATGTATATAAACTGCTATGTGAAATTCTAACAAAAGAATATGCAGAGTAAATTTTTCTGAGTGAACAAAAGAAATGAGATTTTCATAATATGATAATTAACTGAATTTCTGACTGTGCGAGGCTATCCGCACTAGATAGGTAGTATATAATGAGTACCAATCCTGCATATTCGTATATATCAAGGGCGTATTTAAATGGTTATTCGGTACTTACTGCTCCTTTCGATCATTACAATATTAGTCCAATCAATAGGTAAAAAAAGTGGGTCCTTTCTGCAAAAATAGCGTCAATTTTCATTTTTTAAAGATTTTGGAATGCCTTTCAAATATTTTGCCAAGTTGACGGGGCTGGGGTTGGGTTGTTAAAAGTCAAACGCAAATATCTCGAAAACCATTAATGCTAGGGCAAAAATGAAAATAGTAATGATCTTTTCTCTTTAGCACTAAATTCTGTACCCACAAATTACCTAATTTACCTTATTTTCGCAAAACTAACCGTTTAGGAGTTAAAGCGCGTCAAAGTCAAGACTTTTATTTGACATTTTAATGTACGATCAACAGTTTACGAAATAATCCGCAAAAACTACTATTTGAAACTTTGACACGCTGTTAGTTTTACGAAAATAAAGTAAATTAGGTAATTTGTACATTTGCCATTTTTGTCCTAGCATCGATAGTTCTCGAGATATTTGCGTTTGGCTTTTAGTAAAGATGGCGGTTAACCCCAACCCCCTCCCACCCCGCCAACTTGGCAAAATACTCGGAAGGCATCCCTAAAACTTTTAAAAGAAGAAACTTGACTTTTACAATTGAATTGCAATTTTTGGAAAGAAAAAGTACCTACTGATTGGATTATATGTATAGTTTTATATTAAACACCCTGTATTATTATATTAGGAAAGATATCCACGTTGTTTACCATTAAGTCAGCCCGGGGCGAGGCCAGGCGTCCGTAAACTAGACGACATAAATATGTACTTACATACGTGCACATTCCACTGTGGCCATTTTGCTTTGCACTTTTAATGAATAAGTACGTAAGATGGTGATACCATACATGTCGGATTGGATTTCTACAATGAAGGTCGTTCGTACCATACTAATATGCAAGTAGAAATATAAACTTACTTGCATCCACATTGATATTCTTCTATTTTTGATAGGTGTTCTCAGTTACGTTAAGTTATATCTGACAAAGTAATAAGTAACAAGTTCTCCAATACCGGGTAACCACGAAAGTACTTTCATTTGATTATGGTTTGATTCTGGTTCAAATAGTCCAACATGTGGAATATGTTTATAGGATTTATTAATTTAATATGTTAAATAATTAAAGACCAGCTTCAATTTGATTTAAATAAATTACAATTAGAAAAGCACGACGGCATTATAAAAATATAAAACGCACTGCATTTTAAATTGGACAGTAGCACTATTCACACTCAGACTTTTCAGTTTGCAGATTTTAGAATTTTTTTCAGTCGTAACAGTAGATCCTTTCTTCCTGGATAGAATTGGAACCTTTATTGTGATGCAGCCTCTGAAGTGGTTTCTATAGACACTAAAAGTGAAAAATTCGAAAGTGTGCCGAATTTTGACGTCGCTTCACCACACATGGCGGACAACTGTATGGTTCATAGTGGGAATCATAGTGGTCTGTAATGAGATTTTTAGCAGAAACTCTGTTAGTCCATCTTAAATTGTGAGAAATCTATAAAAAAAAACACGTACTTCCAGAAATGTAAGGAGGGGGCAGTATCTTCTGCTACTAAAGTATCCTCGTCGCGTGTATCTGAAAAAACAAATTTATCAGCTATAATTCTCTTCAAAAAAGAAATATTGTATTCTTCACAACCTGACCAACATAATGTTTAATGGATTTTTTTGTCTTGTATCTTACTATAACATAATCCTCCTCTTGAATAGACAAATCTTGAAATTCTGATGTGAATTCGCTGGAATCGTTGCAAATCGCTTACTAACATCAGTATTCGATCTAATATCATCATTAAAAACTTTAGGTTTAACTCTTTTAGCCTTCTGTTTTTTTCTTCTGCAATTGCTTTTTTCTCATTCTTTCTTTATATTCTTCCTCTATGCCTTCCTTTATGGGTGTATCTGTTAATATCGCTGACTGTAGCTTCTTTTTCATTTTTCTTACCACTCTCCGAAAATATTTGGGAATTCTTCTGTTTTCTTAAATCCTTTGATAAATGTTTACAAGTGTTAATGCTTTAGGCAAGACAATGCCAACAACACCAGCAACACTATAAATGTTCATTGGTACACCAGGATGGTTTAACATCCAGTCATCAACGCCTTGATTATAATAGCTTTTAATGGAACCAAGTCACGTCCAATGGTTGCAATTTGTGGCTGCAGTGAGATGGCAATGTCAACAAATTTATCCTATTATTTTTATACATATTAAACACATGAATATCGTGACGGCTTTCATGTTTGTCAAGAATTAAAACAACTTTATGCTCCTTACTGCAACACATGTGTTTGACAAAGTGCTCTATATATGTAATAAAATTTTAATCTGTCATCCAACCGGTGGAATAGATCCTAGTGGAGCTCCAGTTAGCATAAGAGGCTTAAATACTTTCCTTGGAAATACAAAGAAAGGCGGTACAAATGTTCCATTAGCACATATTAGGCGAGTTTTATTGATCTCAGAAATCTACTACTCGTAGAAGTAGGAACGCATCCTGCCGTTTTATTGACCACTATGTTTTTCACGTTTGCTACTTTTCTTACGACCGAATTTGATCGTGGAAAGAGTAGAATCACTGGTCATAAAACCAAAAGTAACTAAAATACAAAATAAATAATAAGAAACTGAAACTATACTTATTGAAGTTATTAAAATATATACAAAATGAGTGTAGTAAGGATTCTAAAAAAAATAGATAATCATTTGGATTTGGAAATCCACGAATTGGATGACAAGATATATTTATATAAGATAGATTAGATAAATTAGCAATTCCAGCAGCAGCAGCAGCTCTATAAGCAGTAGCTTATCATGTCGATTCATAATATAAGAGCCAAAGAGAAGTTAGAGCTTGTACCTGTACTGTGCGTTTAGTTTTTTCATAGGCATAGGGTTATTCTTATTCGTGGGTATTTACAGTAACTTGGCACATTTTGCTAAATCACTGAAGCACTTGTGGCAACATTGACACAGCGTTTTATTGTCACCTAAAATTTGCTACTCGTAGTAGTACATTCGAACTAACAATAAAACACGCCTATTGAAGTGCACATTGTTATTAATGTCCCTCGCTCAGCACTTGCCACTTTTCCCACTTGTTTTTGTTTAATGTTGGCTAGTATCTTTCCAAGTTTACGCACATTGATGACATTACTTTTATTAAAACTGATAGCCCTACCAAGGCTAGTTGCCTGTGGTTAGTGAAGCGTTAACGTTGGGTGTCGTTTCCTGAAATTATTTACACATTTGACTCCATCCAGCTCGTTTCTTCTCGTACCAAGATTGAGGCACAGTTTTATTATTAGCCATGGCATAATTGTAAGCTAACTCACGAATATTTAATAATGTTAAGCCATGGCAGATATCACAAGTTTCAATTAGATAGTCTCTTAAATGCTCCTCCTCTTGTAAATATTTGCTTAAATCCACGGTTTCGTCCGAATTTAAAATTATTTTTCTGAAATCGATCGGCAATGTCTACATTTTCGGCGCGATTTCAGATCGAAAAATGCACAATTCCAGTATTTTTGTCCGTTGCTAAGCAACTATCAGAAAACAGACCCGAAAAGATCCGTTGCTAAGCAACAAAAGCGTAAGGGAATGTTACTTTCCCGGCCTAGGCCGGGAATAGTATATTGTGTATCTAGGTAGCGATACATTCCCGGACGACGATGCAATTGTTGGCCGAGGCGCTAGCCGAGTGAAAGCACATTCCCGTACTTCGATGCATCGTCGTCTGGGAATGTATTGCTTTCACACCTAAATACACAATATGCTATTGTAGTTTCGAGATTGTTTTCATCAGCTATTTGAAACTGTTTGACTTTTCGTTGTAAAGCTGATTTGCTAATACCGTGCTTTTTAGCCGCACTTATCAGGGCTATTTGATTTTTGACATTTTCTACAGCAGCAGCATAAAACTTTTCATATTTTTCATGAATATCTTTGCTTTTTTGAAAAATTGATCATAGCTGTGATCTTAGATGTCTCGGCATATTCAAAGCTATAAAGAATGCAATTTTTTAGCACATCTTATCATATTCCAGTATGGGCCGCAATATATTTTCCCACTGTGGATAATCATGTATAATAATAAAAATGAACACTATTTTATCAAAGTGGTAGGATTAAACATAAATGGAAGTGGAAGCAACATTGAGGTTATGGATGTCTTAGATGTTCATACCTAGTTTTGTTAAAAAAAGGAAATGAACATAGTATCTACACTCAAATATAGCTCTACCTTAATGATAAAGTTGTAAGCACAGCGAAATTCTCACTATGAACTGTGTACCGCTACGGATCACTACACGAGTTAGATAAAATTAAAGTTTTGAGAGTTGGCAAAATATTAAGCGACAAAGTGGAAAAAGAGTCAAAGACGTGTAACTTCTAAACGAGATTTTTGGACAAAGAAGGCTAATATTGCCTAGGCCACTGTTGCAAATAAAAATAATTTAAATCCATCCGGTGACTCGACCATGGGACAGGAGCACTGGAGGAGGGTCTTTAGTTTTAGAGAAAATAAAGGAAAAAGCCGATTACCCAATAAATGAGTACATACGGGCATCTCCATAGAGGTCGCTCGGAATGAGGTCACGGCTCAAAACCTTTTATCAGGTTGCATGCCGTCAGTACATTTTCACAAAAGAGCAGGAACATCTCGTGTAACTTATATACTGCCGTAGAACGCATTTTCAACTGACACGTACTTGCGTATCATATAATCACTACTGGAACTATAAAGCTAGCCAAAAACGCATCAAAATTTGAGTAAACTATTTTTTTTATTAAAACCGTCAGTCCCAAGTCAAAGTGCTTTCTTACACTTCTAGGAAGTTGTGAATTTTTTGTACCAAGATGATTGCTACTACACACTCTCCATTGTATGGTGGTTGAGATACAGGTCCTCCAAAGAAGGCGTTCGTCCTTGCCATATTTGGTAGGCAGATCCTTAAAAATATTAGATAGGTTCTTGCACATTTACTGTACATTTTGGATTATACCAATACCTGATAATATTTGAACTTTTGCATTTTCTTGATTGAATTATTAATTTTAACTTCAACCTCTCGAGAGCCTCTGTAGGTTAGGTCGACATGGAATAAACGGCATTCTCAAAGGACTCACAAAGGACGTCTGATATTCAGTATATCGATCACATCAGAGAAGCTGAAGAGAGGAACTCTAAAAAGGTAATATAGGATATCCAGAAGTGCACAGTGCCATGCACAGTGTTAAATATAAGACCAGGGCATCGTGCGAAAATCTTAGAGAAAGAGCAGTTAGTAATTCAGTGTAAGTACAAACTTATACATTTCTCGTCTATTATAGGACTCTGTCCTACATCATCTCCCAGACCTTAACCGAATCTCACTGAGAGTAGAAATTAACCACCCAAAGTCAAAGGGGCAGCGCGACAGGAGCCTTTATTAAAAATAATGTCATGTCATCCATACGATGGTGGTGGGTTCCTCTACAAAAATACTGCACCCGAATATCATCATTCGACCAGGGTTTTGCCAACCATGTTAGCATCATGCGGAGATGATTAAAATTCATCACCAGATGATGCCAACATAGTTGGCAAAAAGTGTGTCGAGTGATAGTATTTGAGTGTAGCGTTTAAATGTTTTAATGTTTGTGGAAACTACTTCAAATGTACCTACGGTAGTTCTTGACATACGATTTTTTTCAAAACATTGCATTATTGAGAGGTCAATTCCCATCAAGCCAAAATCATTGAGATCTTGATTTTTTCAAAAAGCACTAATATAGTAGAAGTAGATCTTTCACGAGCATGAGATGCTGTTTTTAATTCAAAATAGATTTCATAAACCAACAAAATACAATAAGCGAAACACCTTTGAACTTGAATAATTAACATACTAAAAAATAGACGAAAGTACGAAGTTATTCAATATTTAATGTGGTCCCTCTCGCTTAAATTCGACATCTGGGTCTCTGCTCATACTCCGCACCAAATCGCTGATGAAATTGTGGAGAATAGATTCTTACCCTTTTAAAATCGCAACGCTCAAATCATCTAAATTTAACTCTCACCTTGTTTAAGCTGCAGTTTCATTTTAATTCAGATTTGCTCGATAACATTCATGTCTGGAGAAAATAGTGTTCAGTCAATTCTTCCCACACCGTGTTTTTTCAAAACTTCGGTGACTAAGCGCGCATTATATGGTCGAGTATTATCATCCATAAGTAGGAAGCAGACGTAGAAATTTTAAGCAAAAAGTACAGTAATATCTTTGATACACCTGTCTCTGTATCTCTCAGCATTCACACTTATTCTTCTAAAAACAAGTAATTCAGTTTTACCATTCACTGTTGTACTTCCCCAGACAAATATCACTTTGCTTTTATATTTTCTTCTACATATCTTTCATTCCTTTCTCTTCAAACTAAAACCCGCCCATCGGATCGGTACAAGGTAAACCTCTTTCACTTGTAAATAAGCACCTTCTTCACTCTTCTATTCTCTGATCAAATATTTTTTTATCCTAAATCCTCCGTGCATCCTACGCACTCACGTAGTCGTCGTACTTTCACTGTCTGGTTCGATATACGGTCCCCTGTAGCAGCTTTCAGTGGATATTAACTTATATAAGCCTGAAAATACTGTGAGGTCTGAAATAATTTGTTCATTTTTTAGAGCATTTTTAAAAAATCGTGTTTCTACAAAGTTTTTTTATATTTTTTCCAAGTTAGGCTATTGCCTGTTTAGGAACTACAGGAGCAATATGCTCGTGTCTCACAGCAGCTATAGAGGCAACGCTGGACTTACTTCCTTTGCATTTGCATGTAAGGAAGGAGGCAGCACTTAGTGCCTTAAGGCTGCATCAGGCACTTAAATTCAGACCAGGCGAACTGGTCGGTCACTTAAGGATTCTGGAGCTAATCCAATATGAATCCAGGACCAAACCCACTGACTCAATGCCAATCCATTTTATGTGCTAAGTGAAAGCCGTCAGGCGAGCAGGGTCGAAGTCTTGCGGTTGGAGAAAGAGTCACACATCTAGTACACAGATGGACGAATGGGTTGGTGTGGGCGTAGCAGGGCCAGGTTTATCTAAACCATTTTCCAGGCAGAAATCTATGCTATAGATCAGTGTGCACACGAATGCCTAAATAGAGGTACTCAAAGGGCAAAGATCTATATACTTTCCGATAGCTAGGCATGAGAGAATAGACGGCAAGAAAAGGGGCTGAAGCTCCATTTTTTGGACTCGAACCGTTCTGTGGCTTACCTAAGGGACTCATAATGGAGGAGGTCCAAAAATGGGAAAGGGAACAAAAGATGTCCTACTGGAGGTATACTCCAGGCCAAAGACAAGCGAAAAGGTTTAGGTCTAACTGACCATTGGCCCTTGAAATATCATCTCAAGAACTTGGCAGAAGATGACAAATGCACATACTGTGAAGCTGCAACTGAGACTGCGGAACCTTTGTGAATGCAAGGTACTAATCCGCATTAGGCTAAAGTACCTAGAACAGGCAGAATTAACGCCTGAAGATATAGGGAAATTAGCTTCTTTGCAAAATGGGCTATAATTAGTTGTAGGGTAACTCACAAAAGACCTTTTAGGTCGAAGTGAAGAAAGGCAAACTCAAGGCCAAGCATGTCTTAAACAATTACAATCTACAAGGTAGGCTAAAATAAATATTAATTTTTAAACATTTCTGATTATCTACAAAACAGTACCTTTATAAATTAAGACATGCTAAAAAAATCGAATTGCTATCTTTATGAATTTATCAAAATTGGAATCTGGAATCCTCTATTAGTAACTACTTCCACATCTGACGTTCTGACTGTTTGTTGGTCTGTCTGTCAGTAGTTTTTTCTTTTGTAAACACGATTACTCTGGAATCGTTTATGATATTGACTTGAAATTTGGTATAATAATGGGAACTACAACTATATTATATCTTGATTTTATTCCGTTGAGGGTTAAATGGAGGTAAAAGCAGTAATAGTCCATAAAATTGGCATATAGTATATGTACGAGAAGTCAAGGTTTCTCTCTGTTGTCATCAGCCACCAACTCCACCCACCCGCTACCGATGTGGCATATAGCTTTATGGGTTTTTGGGGCAGACGATTTCAAATATCATATTATTAAAGTTCTATGGTCAATTATTTCCTCATTGCGGAGTACAAAAAATATATCAGAATTTCTTTCGTTTTAAGGGACTTCGATGGGAAATCTGGATGAGGAAGTAGTCTTCCTTAGGCAGCCGTTTTTTCTTCCTCTCTCTCTCTCTCTGAATTATTTCAACGTTTTTTGTTTTATTATTGTCCTCATATTTAACAAAAATTAATATAATATAATAGTACAGTGAATGAAGGTAAAAATCAACTATTACCTCCGATTTCGGTGAACCTCCATCGATTTGCATGAAAATTTGGGATTGAGTATATTTTACCCTCAACTTCAAAAGTGACATATGCTCGACTTGCGCTTTTAGCATTTTAGGGGTGAAATCCACCCCTTTTGTTAATAATGGGAAAAAATGCAGATTTAAGCATTCTGGCGTAAGCAATCTCGTTTGATTAGATAAAATAAATATTTTTCAACACTTATATGCATGATTTATGATTTTAATTAATTTTTCAATCCTTTTAGCAACCACCTCTCAAATCGAAAATCATGAAAAAATCATTTTTTGTATTTCTGAAATATGAAATCGCATATTAACATTACACAAACGGTTTGTTTAATGTTTATGATATAATTTTTGGTTGACTGTGAAATTTCAACCTTTAAAAACCACCCCCTTAATGCATCATTGAAAAAAATGGTTTCAAGAAACTTTAATCATTTGAATAATACATTACTGAATTGAAATCTCATTTACTGAGTATTAAAGTAATTATTTATTTATTGCGAAATTTTCCACCACTTAAAAACTACCACTTGTCATAAAAATAATGGAATTTTTTTTTATCAGCTTTAATAGCTTTAATTATTTAGAATCTTTTTCCACAGCTCATTTGATAGGTATTTCTGAGTACTTTGAAAAGTGTTCAGTAAGTATATTTTATAAAATGCATCGTTTTCCCGTTATTTAAGCTGCAATACTTAGATTTGAGTAAAAAAAAAATACATTCAATTACCTATAGCTCACTTTGAATTAATATTAAAAGGTTTTTTTAAGGAAGGAATTTATTCGTTTTTTAATTAGCTTCAATTTTGGTAATGACAACTTTTTTGTAAAAACTTATAGTTTTTGAGTTATTTATGAAAAACCGCTTTAAAACATGCATTTTTTTCACGAAAAATCAAAATCTTTGATCTTTAATAACTCAAAAAGTATTGATTTATTTTAATAACTTTATATAACAAATTTTGCTTAGAATTGGTCCCTCTATCGATTCCTGGGGTTATTTTTCATAAAATAATTTCCACCCCCGAGAAGGGGTGGCATCCACCCCCAGGGTAAAAGCGCAAGTTGGCACTATGTCACTTTTGTTTCTTGAGGTATCCTCTAACTATTCACAAATTTTCATGAAAACCGATGGAAGTTCAACGAAATCGGAGGCGAAAACCTTCAGTGACTGTACTATAATAAGTTAATACTTTTTCAGTAATTTTTTCATCCCCTGAAGAACACCTCTCTACAATACATTTTTTAAAACTATTTTTCTCATGAATGTCAATCAACGTCAACGTATTCACATTACAGGTTTCTGAATTTTGGTCAGGTTTGCAGGCTTCTGGTCCCACTGTGCGCTACTGTGTTCCGTTCCTGATTTTTATACTAAAATGGAGTTGTGTTATTGCATTACATTATTCTGAAGGCGTTAGTGTATTACATCAAGTTCTGATATCTACCCACCTCGCATTAAAATATATTGAGTTATGCAATACTTCATACGACGTGATTGGTATAGTATGCACAATTTTATTCATATGCAGCTACAAGAACTGTTTAATGTTCGTTTTTGTGACGCTTGGTTCTATATATCTATCAAATACAACGAGCAAAAAATGTTTATTGTTCATTACATAGTATCGGTTTGTACTTTGTTAAAGCTACCAGTTAATTATCTGACAACAGTGACTGGGCGTTTACCCAAAAGTAAGGTGAGAGAGCATTAGGTCAATCCGCGTTTTAACAGATTTCTCAGAGCGCTAAGTACTTTCGTAATGTAGTTTTATAATTGAAACGAAATTTTAAAAAAATGACGTTTAATCTCGGATTTTCTGGTTTGTGCGTACAGTACGAAGATGTAGAAAAGTTATTGTAGAACTCAAGAAAATCGGTAAATAACAAAAATTAACTTACAAAAATGTCTCGTCTCAAAAAGCGTTTTCTAGCAGGTCAAAGCAAATTTTTTGGGAACTACGCCGGAATTTGACTTTAATATAATGGTACATCCTAATTGCAGATCGCTTGAGCGAGCGAGCGACGAGATGAACGCTTTATCGCACGATGATGCATGCGATCATCGCTGGTGTGTCCGAATTGAGTCACTTGTAAAATGCCACGCGAAGAGTACGAACGTATGCTTTTATAAGTGATAACATTTATTTAAAATATTTATCTATAGTTAAAAATAGAAAGAAGAGGAGCTCCCTAAATACGCAATATATGATGATAGGCTAAAATTTGGAGAATTTCAGCATCTTTGTTCAAGCGCCCCATTTCTTGTATACGAGTAACCTATTTTTTTATATTAAACGAGAGGCCTCAGTTGTTCTACAGAATAGGCAGTTTCTGAACTTCAGAAATTAATAATTCTGACCGAGGATCTGATATATTTGCAAACACATACGAACGAGCAAGCGACGAAAAACAAACTTGTTTGTAAAATAAAAGATTCGGTGAAGCGACGCGCGTTTACTGCTAATTTGAACATATATAAGAGTTTGTACAGTTTAATTTTTCATCGCGTTGCTCGCTCGCTCGCGCGATCTGCAGTTAGGACATAGCCTAAGTCTCCGACGACGTATGGCACAAAGGGCGAAAAAGTAGAAAGTACACTGAAATTTGACGTCTTTCAAATGACAAGTTCTTGCGAGGAACTATTAAACTAACCCAAAGCGAACAGAAAATTTAAGTGAACATATATTATTACCGTCAGTCCCAAGTCAAATAGCCAAACACAAACTTTTAAAAAATTGTTAATATTTTTGTGCCAGCTGATAGATGCTGTCATTCTCCATTTCAAGTAGTTGAGATAACGCCCTTTGAGGGAGGCGTCTACTCTTGCCATGTTTGGTAGGCATATTGTTGCAACAATATACAATTAACTAGATAGACTCTTTATCAACATTTATTTGTACAATTTTGAACTTTGTAGAATAAATGGTATTATTTAAACTCTTGAATTTTCTTGATTAAATGATTAAGTTTAAGTTTAACCTTTCTGACGTTTTCATGTGTTAGGTCGACAATTGAATGTATATGATCCTCATAACATTCTCACGTCTATTATTCAGGACATCGATCAGATCATGGAAACTAATGGAATGAATTCTATAAAAATAACTAAGAAATTAAGATGCGATTAGAGTAATCAGTGTTTAGTTTCAGTGTTTAGAGAGTGCAGTAAGCAACAAGCTAAAAACGTACTCTTCGCCAATTTACTGAGCTTTTTATATATAATTGTTACACATTCTATAGGATACTCTTCGCAGTTTTTTTGTAAATAATGTTAGTTTTTGGACATCCTAAATTTTGTGATATAAACTTTGTTGTGAAAAAAATTGTATGAAAAAAAAAATGAAAAAAAAAATCCAACCTGTGGGATTCGAACACGGGACCCTTGGATTGCAACGAAAAGCTTTAGACGCTGCGCCACCACCTGTTGCTAGGAAAATTGATTGTCTGTGATATATATCTTTCGACATTCATACATATTTCACTTCTAAGAAATATTAGTAAAGTTCATACACAAAAAAAAATTTGTTATGGAAATAATATCTCGCGATTTCCATTTTAGTACAAGCCACAAAAATTAACAAAAAAAATTTTTTTTTAAATTAAATAATTAATAACTTTTTTATTTACTGATCGATTTTCTTCAAAAACAATAGGGTTCTTCCTCTAGCTAACACTAACTTATTTTCTAAATTTCAATACAGTCGGACTTTTCTTTCTTAAGTTATCGTGCTTACAAGAAACGTGACGGACGGACGGACAGACGGACGGACAGACGGACGGACAGACGGACGGACAGACGGACAGACGGACAGACGGACAGACGGACAGACGGACGGACAGACGGACAGACGGACATTTTGAAAGTTGTTCAGAGTTCGTTCACTAACACAATGATATGAAAATTTTTTCTCTACGAGCGATATTTACGATTTTAGAAATGTGCCGATCAAATACAATATACTCTTCGTTTTTGCGAAGAGTATAATAAGGTATAACTTTAACCTTTTGTCGTCTATTAGAGAACTACGGTCCTTGGTCATGTCTGAAAATTAACCGAACCCCACTGAGAGTAGAAACAGCCATCCTACGTTGAAGAAGGAGCGACATGATGTCCTTAGTAAAAAAAATATTATCAAGTCCTTCAGACGCGCGGTGATGAGTTCTTCGACAAGGCCACGATTAGTTTTATTTTATAATTTACAGTTGATTGGGAATTATCCATAATTTACAGTTTGAACTGAGATTTATATATGATTTACACTTTCAACTGAGATTATTATGTATAATTTACAGTCAAAGTGTAAAGTTTACATAATTCCCAGTTGAAAGTGTAAATTATACATAAATTCCAGTTCAAACTGAAAATTATGCATAATAGGCCACTTGCATGTACCCTATATTTTAAATTAATTTATATATATTAATATAGTGTTACTAAAGATAGCAATTATCAAATATGTTTTCATAATTTCTAACTGGAAAGTATTTAAATAACCGACTAATATCCGGGAGAAAGGGCATATCTGAAAACACACTCATATTGGAGTGACGTCATCTGTCATTAGGTAGGTATATCTCTGCGCATGCATGCGTGCAATAATTCGGACAAATTTGCGGTTATTTCCTAAAATTATTTAGTTGTATTCGGTCTGTGAATTGTACCATATTTAAAAGGGTTTAAATTGTTTTAAACATGACTGAAAAAGGTTATTATTTCAAAGGTCAATCGGATAGTTCACGCCGTATGCCTGCCTACGTGCCTGTGTCACAAAAATTTTCATAAATAAAAAACTAGATGAATATTTTTTTTTGTTCAAAAAATTCTCCTGTATCTTAGCTTCAATCGTCTCGCTGCATATACAGTGATTCTTTTAAGGCGCCCATTAGAATATTTCCCACTTGCAGATGAGATAGATATTTAAGATTTGGTACCCTACTATAACCGACCATTGTGAGTCCGAAAATAATAATTTCAAAATAGCGGCACTTCCAGAAATACCGGAAGTTGATACCAACTTGCTTATTTTAAATGGAATACCCTATATATTTTCGACTTTTCGAAATAACCATAAAATTCTGAGTCAAAACATGTAGCACACCCTATACCTAAACCAAGCAGTTTCGGAAATATTTGACATTTTATAAAAAATTTGACACTTGCAGCGGTTTGCAAGAACCGTTATAACTTTTTTCGTGTAGGAGATCCTTATTTGCTCTTTGGTACGTAGAAAGAACACAAGATGAGCTACTCTCTACAAAAAAAAAATAGATTCCAAAATAACAAGTGTTTTATTTTTCACGTTACATTTTGTCAAATTCAAACCTCAAAAACTTTTTTATTTCAAATAGAACACCCTGCATTTTTTACATCAAATTATGTTAAATTAAATTCCCTTTTTTCTAGTATAAGCATTATAGGAGTTAAAGTTACAACTTTTCGAAATATTGGCGATTTTCTTAAATGTCCAAAAATTTTTAATAAAAATTGCCATCAACTTACCTATGATTAGAAACAATCATTAATGTCAGTCATTCTGTTATGTTAAAAAACGCCAGCACGTTTAAATTACACCCACGAAGACTTTTAGGTTTGTTTATTATATATGGAGAATGTGATAAAGTAATACCAAGAACATGTAACACATTTGCTACTCGATACCCACAAGAACAGAACCCATCCACCATACACTGTAAAACGCATATTGGATAATTTTAGAATATTTGGATCTGTCAAATGGCACGTGCCAAATTTTATTATGACAATCGATGTAGAATTAAATTTGAGGTGGACTTATATCAGCATGTCCTATATCTAACACATATACATTTTGAATTATTCGCAAGTTTTTGTTGAAAATTATAATTTATCCAAAAAAACATAGAAACCTATGAAACAATTGAAACAATAAAGTGGGTGTCGATTAGCAAATGTGTTATATGTTCTTGGTATTATTACTTCATCACATTCTCCATAAACAATAAACAGATCTAAAAGTCTTCGTGGATGTAATTTAAACGTGCTGACTTTTTTTAACAAAAAAGAATGACTGACATTAATGATTGTTTCTAATCATGGGTAAGTTGATGGAAATTTTTACTAAGAATTCTTGGACATTTAAGAAAATCGCCAATAATTCGAAAAGTCTGCTTATACTAGAAAAAAAGGGAATTTAATTTAACATAATTTGATGTGAAAAAATACAGGGTGTTCCATTTGAAATAAAAAAGTTTTTGAGGTTTGAATTTGACAAAATGTAATGTTAAAAATAAAACATTTGGTATACTATTTTGGAATCTATTTTTTTTTTGGAGAGAGTAGCTCATCTTGTGTTCTTTCTACGTACCAAATAGCAAATGAGGATCTCCTATACGAAGAAAGTTATAACGGTTCTTGCAAACCGCTGCACCTGTCAAATTTTTTATAAAATGTCAAATATCTCCGAAACTGCTCGGTTTAGGTATAGGGTGTGCTACATGTTTTGACTCAGAACTTTATGGTCATTTCAAAAAGTCGAAAATATATAGGGTGTTCCATTTAAAATAAGCAAGTTGGTATCGACTTCCGGTATTTCCGGAAGTGCCGCCATTTTGCAATTATTATTTTCGGACTCGCAATGGTCGACTAGGGTAGGGTACCAAATCCTCAAATGGCTATCTCATCTGCAAGTGGGAAATATTTTAATGGCCGCCTTAAAAGAATCACCCTGTATATGAAAATTTACAAAAATAAAAAAGTTTGTTGCTTGGTCAAAATTACGAGTATATATTAGTCGTATTAATCGAGTAATAAGTTCATTGCTGTTTAAAGAAAATAATAAACAATAATCGATAGAAACAAAAAGACCATTGGAAGCGCTTATTTGTGTACTTGGATTTAAAAAAAAAATCAGATCGATACTCAATTAGATTTGAAGATATAGCAGTGTAAATGTTAAAAAACACGATTTTTATAATCAATCAACACATGACGTCACACTTTGTTTGCGCGCCTAATAGATTTATTCAAACTTTAAAGTTGAACACCGTCTGTAAAAGAAAAAATAAGAAAAAATCCTTTACACACTGTGTTTTGTATTAAGTAAAGATTCTAAAAATGCCAAAATTATATTTTGCGCAAGAAGCCTATTGCCCATTTAAATCATAAATTATCAACTGTAAAATACGTACAATTGCGATTGAAATGAAGATAAATGTAGAATTTCTAAAATGTTTAAGTTTTAAAAATTTTTCTACAAATTGTATTTTTATTTAAAGTACATTTTCAAATTTATGAATAAATCATAATATTATATTTTCACTTTGTTAAATGAATATTTATAATTATTTATCAGAGAACATCTCACACCTCTTAGGGGTTTCCGTACACCGACGGAATTTCTTGAAATTTTAATATGCTATTGGGCCTATCAAAAGTGAGCATTTTGCCCAATTACACCAACCTAGCTATACAGGGTGATATGGAAAATTCAGTTCAAAAAGTAATTATCAGTTGTAAGATCTCATATTTTAAATTCAGTTAGACTTTCCAAGCAATGTCTATTATTATTTTGTGTTTATAAAATGTGTATATGTTATTTTAGACAGTGTCAGTTTTTTTGGTGGGAGGGGGATCCCTTTCCGAGTGGTCCACCAACAATGATAAATATTAATAAAAATTCCGAAATAACAATGTATATTATTTCATTTATTCATTTATATTTCTTCATAAATATTATGTTATTGTCTCTAAAGTAAGCATTTTAAAATAAAAAATAATGAAGACTAACCTATAGCCCAGTCGATGAAGGTATTTACCCACAAAAATTTGCAAACTGTGTAAACTTTTTTTTTTAATGAGTTCGTGAAAGTGTGTAGGAAAATATCCTGAAAAGTTTACATTTCGCTCGGATGCAGAACATAAAAGAAAAGAAAAGAAAAATTTTTTTCATCCATTTTTTCAAAATTTTGAAATTAAATTAAGCTAGAAAAAAACAAAAAAAAACAGATCGATAGATCACGTATTTATGAACAAAAAATGTCCTGACAAAATTTATCGTCAAAGCCACGGTTTTCCCGGAAAAAATAGTCAAGTGTAACGTTATAACTCGGAACGAGATACATGCGTGCGCGTGCTTGAATATGCATGACTGTGACACCGACGCACTGAATTACATGTCACTAAATCAGAATTTGTTCAATATATATGAGTATTGGTTCATTTAAAATATGAAAATTGTAGCTTTCTGATACTTTTTTGTTTTAAACAATACAAGCAAAGGATGGATGAGACAAATATACTTATATATATTATCACGCCCGAACTCAATCGTCGCAATAAAAACTATAGAAAAAAATAAAAGCCATTCAAAAAAAATTCTTTCTTCACTGAGAACTGTTAAAAAGTATGTACACTTCATGATTATTATGGTTTATTAAGTTGTAATAACGAGGATTAAAAAAAAAATTCATTTCAAATCATTTTAATTTCCTTTCTTGATGATTTTTTTGATAAATATATGTATTGGAGGCTGTAACTCGTCGAGAAATTGACCCATTGGAAAAAATAAAATATCACTATTTCGGAAAGAATGTATACTTTTCGAATATTCAAACACAACATCGTTTACTTGTATACATTTTTTCGAAAATATGATGAATCAGATCATGATAAGAAATTGCGATTTTCACGATCTTTTCCTTATAACTATGAAAATATCTTTGATTGTTTTGAATTTAAATTCTGAAACTTTTCCAATACATTAACAAATGTATAAGGAATCCATTGGATATAGCTGAAATGCGGATAGGTATACCTGTAATAAATACAATACAGTAAAGACACGTAAAAATGCATGCGAGCGATTCAGCGGTTATGCGTGGTGTCTGTGTATGCGTTCATAATTATATATTTTCCCTCCATACTCACCATTTATCCTCCTATTCACTAAGAAAAATGTTAAAAATGCGTAATCAGAAAGACAAAAAAGCTTTATTTTACACGATAGAACAGCTAAGAATTTTTAGAGGTTCCATACCCAAGTAACAATTTAAGTTTTATAAAAATCTACAAGAGGTTATTAAGTCTATATAATAAAACTGATCGTAAAACTGTTTATACTAGATAATATCTTAAAAGCTACAATAAACCCGGCATAAAACCAAAAAAGACCTTTTATAAAGGTTATAAATATCTTCCTTAAAACTATCAATGAAACCAACAGTACTTTAGAACCCAAATCTGCAAGATGTTTTCAAATCTACCTTAAAACTTTTTATAAAATCTTCTTAAAACCATTAGTACTTGCAATCAAATTTTAAGCCTGCTTTGAGAACTTCATAAATAATTGTGTCTTTAATAATTCTTTGTCGAAAACTTGTTGCACTTAAACTGTCTAAATCAGAAAATGTCGCCAAGTAATAAAATATGTCTGCCTCGATTGAAATATCTGCATGTGCTAACGTTTTAAAATTTGATTAATAAACAACCTAGTTTCAAAAAATTGTCAACGCAGACCACTTTATTGATAAAGTATATCAAAAAACTTTTTAAAAAATCACGCGCCTTTCATTTGTCAGCTTATTATAATTAATAAAAAAAATAGTACCCTAGTTTTAGCTTACTCAGTATGATTTTGGGCTTTTTAGGGGTTTATATGACACATTAACACATTTTTTATAGTTGCAGGCTAAATGTAAACAGTAAGAATAAGAAAAATATAACTAAACACTGTTGCCCCAACTTTGTTCAAACATGTCTGCCATAGTTAACAGAAAAAAACATGGCTGAAATGTCAATAAAACCTTTTATTTTAATAGAATACCCTATTAAAAGTTTGTGGCTTTAGGAAATATTTTTATAAAATAAAAGGTTTTGTTAAATTCCAATTGCTCCACTTTATTGCTATATTAAAGCCAGTAAGAGTTATTTACCCAGCCTTACTATTTTTTTCTAAAACCCTTAAAATTTGTCTCTGACAATCTCTATTTATTTCGTGTAATTTTGAGAGTGCAATCATTAAACTTCTGCACTGCACTGTTTAAACTAGAATCAGCAATCATAAAATGGCGTTTACTATGCGTTATATGCCCTCTCTCTCAAAGTTTAAAGGCGTAAGTGGGGGAACGAAAGGATTTATAAGTACTTTATAAAAACCAAAAAGTTTTAACGTAGCTTAATAAAGCTACCAAAAAGTTATTAGGTTTTAAGGAACCTCTACCAATTATCGTCAAAAGCAAATAGTATTTATGATAACATATATTAAGCATAAGACTACTTAAAAGTTATTAGTTTTATTGCTTGATCATAAGGAGTATTTAAAGACCATATTTTAAAAACCCATAAAACCTAAAGATTTATAGATGTCTACCATAAAACTTAAAATATTTAAAATCCACTATAAAACTTAATGAGTTTGTTGTGGTTTTGAATAATGCAGCAATTAAGTGGCTATAAAACCAATAGGTCTTAAAGAGCAAAGAGGTTTATAGGTTTAACAAATTACTTTAATGATAACTTGAAGGCCTTTTTTTAAGTACATATTATCTGCAGATAAATTGGTATGCACAAAAGAAATAATAAAGCCCAGTTTGGTTTATTTAACTTCTTAAATCTGTGATAAAACCCGATAAATACTTGTTGGCATTTAAACTGTTACTTGGGTAGTATGCATTTAACCGTGCGCTGGCCGGGCAAAGTGACAAAGTTACTTCACTATTTTTTTCCAGGAATTCCGTGGCTTTAGCGATAAATTTTATTTAGTTATTTTTTGTTCAGAAACACGTGGTCTATGCACCTGTATTTTTTATTTTTTTCTACCTCGACTTAATTTCAAAATTTTGAAAAAATAGACAAAAAAAAATTTTTTCTTTTCACTTTTTTTTATGTTCTGCATCCGAGTGAAATGTAAACTTTTCAGGATATTATTCTCTATATATTCATGAACTCATTAAAAAAAGAAAATTATTCAGTTTGCAAATTTTTGTGCGTTTCACTATAAAATGTTTTCTGTCGTCTGGGCTATAGTATTTTTAAGAAGAACATTAACTACACAGGCACACAAAATAAAAAAAGTGGTCTTTTTCTGGTACTCCATTGGATAACTCATATGTATTTCGACGTGCTGAACACGAACTAGGTGTCCGCTTATCTTCATTGGCCACCATTTTTTTTGTAAATCGCGAAAATAACCTAAAAAACTCATAATTAGGTTATTTTCGCGATTTACTAAAAATTGGTGGATAACGGATACCTAATTCGTATTCAACATATCGAAATACATACGGGTTACCCAATGGAGTCCCAGAAACAGATCACTTTTCACTTTTTTTTTTGTCTATATAATATATTTGCATACGCGATTTTCTAGTAAATGGCGGAGGATCCGGAGATATTCATATATTACAAAGACAGACACAAAAGTAGGTCTGTTTCTGGGACTCCATTGGGCAACCCCCGTGTATTTCGACATGCTGAATACGAATCAGGTATTCGTTTAGCTCCGTTACCCACCAATTTTTAGTAAATCGCGAAAATAACCTAAATTATGAGTTTTTTTAGGTTATTTTCGCGATTTACAAAAAAAATTTGGCCAATGGAGATAAACGGTCACCTGATTCGTGTTCAGCACGTCGAAATACATATGGGTTACCCAATGGAGTACCAGAGTACTTTGTTTGCCTATGCTATCAGTTAGTTAGTTGAATCATATTTGCTTCCTCGAACTGATGATGCCCAGCTTGATCCTATCACTGGTACCTATTATGCCTCTAAAGTGGGTGTCTGTGCTCATGTTACTAATGTAATATGGTACTTAGTTTATGCGAGATACCAGCAAGCAGTGAAATAGCCATCATGTGGCTTATTAACTCATGTATTTGATGCTGCAAATGGGGCTGACGGGCCTCAAATAGTACCGCAAGTATTATTATTTTGTTCCAAAGTTGCTGTTTTGGACCAAAGTGAAACGTAATGTTTTGGAGGACAACCGGGACAGAATACTTAACTGATTGGTAGTTAATATTCTTGTTCGTTATTATTATTTATCATTTTAAAATGCTTACTTTTAAGACAATAATATAATTATTGTCAGCGGACCACTAGGGAAAGTGACCTAACCCCCCTCCACACCAAAAAATCATCACTATCTAAAATTATATATACACATTTTAATAAACACAAAATAATAACAGACATGCTCTGCCTGGAACATATTACGCAAATTGAATTTAAAATATAGATCTCACAACTGATAATTCATTCTTTGAACTGAATTTTCTATATCACCCTGTATAGCTAGGTTGATGCATTGAACAAAATGCTCACTTTTGACAGCCCTAATAGCATATTAAAATTTCAAGAAATTCTGTCGGTGTACGAAAACCCATAAGAGGTGTGAAATGTCCTTTCGCGCAATTTTTTTCTTAATTTATTGTATATTGTATAATTTGGATCTTACTCAAGCCATTTTGTATTTTTAGTTTTTAACAACATATATTTTAAATCTTAGTTATTAATACTGTAGAATTTTGCATGATATTGGTTTTGAAATCTGCCATTTTGGAGCCGCCATTTTATTTATTAATTCCTTAAATACCAGATTCGTAATCAGTGATCTCCAGAATTCCTAGGTAAATATTTATCAGGTCAAAATAATGGAAATACTTCGAGTTATCACATGTTTAAAATTATTTTTCATTTGGACTTTAAAAAAACCAGTCGGTAAAAGAAGTAGTAAAAAACTTCATCAAAGTTTTTAGGCAAAACGAAGTCCAATCGATTTCCTAATAATTTTATTCGTCTAACTGCATTCTACTATTTCCGAAGAAAATACTTCGGGTACGCATTTGTCTCTAGGAAAGATAACTCGCAGATTAGGAACGATTAGAAACTTGTCGTAGTTAGAGAGTTGTAGTAAGGAATTATCGACATTTGCTTTAATAAAAAAATTAGGAAACTTATTCCTAAAGTCTTCTATGAAATATTGCCAATATCCATCAAGTTTTCGCCCCTTACGGAAGTACGATTCCAGCAGAAAACACCTGTGCTTGCCACCACTTGAAATTAATTTCATCCGTAGAGAAATTAAACCGGCACTGAAGAAATTTCGATGGTAAATATTACCGAATAAGATCTTCTAATAATACTACTAAACAGTATAATTTAAGCCGTAGATTATAAATTCAGTGGAAGGCAGGATGCAAAATATTTTAATATATTCAACAGAAATAAAATTATGACTAACAAATATGTTGTTTGTACGCAATCTGTAATTATGTAAACTGTTGAAGAATATATTAATTCATAAGCGGTATGAAGATATCTGTCTATATGGAATAAATTATTTACTACGGTATTACTTAAGATGCCTATTATCCGTCATTAGATCTGAAATATGAGGCGAAGGTTGCTAGCAGGCAATTTTGCGTCTAACTGTCCGATTTGAAAAACTAATTTACTTAATACTTTTTTACAAAATACGCAATTAACGCAACTGTACCTTTACCTGTGATTACTCTACATCATATTTGTTTACCTAGTGTACAGCTATATATAAATACACTTTTTATCCGGAAATGCTGGTGACATGACTCAGAATTAGTGAGGATTCTCGGCAGCAATAAACGACAATTTTTGCCTATTGACTTTAAAAAAAATGTAGCTTCATTCGAGAAAAATATTTTTTCAGAAAGTTATTATCGTTATTGCATAGTTCATGCAGTGCTTGCTATTGATTTCGCCGAACAAAATCGTCTACAGACAGTTCACGACCCATACCGTCTAAGGATGGTTATAGTATCTTGTGGATAGTGGACACTGCCGTGGACGCTGCCGTATTAGACGCAATGTCGTTAAGTGTGGAATGAGGATTTTTTTGCACTGTCAACAAACTTCTTTTTGTGGTGATGGCCGACCAGATTTAGGAAGATCGCAGACGTGCCTAAATTCCCTGAACTTTGAATCTAATCTGCTTACTATGCTTTAGATAATAGATTGCCGATAAGGGTGAGTTGCATTGAACAATTCAACTACTTAGTCCAGACAACGGAGCGCTAAAATGACCAAAATCTCTAATTTGAGTGCTATTGAATGGATTTTGATGAAGTTTTGTTCAATGTGTTTGTAATGACGTTAGTAAAAAAGTTGAAAAAAAGATTAGAGTAGGAAATGATCGGAATGGGTAGAAAACACTCCTTTTATCACGGGTTCCGTAACTTGTAGAATTAGGCCGAAAGTGAGAAAATATATATATTTACCTTTTTTGGTAAATGAGATGTTTTTACTCTTGTGGATTTTTTTGAAAAACGCATATTTTTCGAGATATGGCCACTCGAAAATTTCTAAAAAGTGGGGGAGAGGAATTTGAAAAAAAAAAAACTAAAAAAATTTAGGTGAATGTATCATGCATTTTTTACAAGCTGAGGTGCATTTAAATTATATTGAACCTTTAAAAATGGTATAACTATATAGGTTTCATATTTTTTTATAATAATATATATAAATCACGCTCATTTTTCGAATTTTCATGTATTTTTTAATGTGCAAAAAATTTAGTACATTATCATGAAAAACTGCCTTAACTCGGAAAATTAGCAAGTTACAAAAAAATTCCAAGAGACAAAAAATGTTTAGAATGCCTTAATGCCTGTGTTTTTTCAAATTTTTAAATTACATATTTTTAAAGCGCTACAATTTCAAACAGTGGTAGTTTTTTATGTTTTTCCGGAAGAACTCGGTGAAAACGCACTTTACAGATGAGTTGCAAATAAAAAAACGTCTTGTATTTCGATGATACACCTGAAATTTTTCAGATTTTTTTTTTCAACTTTTACATTTCCCCTCTCCACTTTTAGTAATTTTCGTGGCCATATCTCGAGAAATATGCATTTTTCGAAAAAATTCACAAGAGTAAAAACATCTTATTTTGGCCAAAAAAGGTAAATAATATATTATTGTTTTTTCATTTTTGACCTAATTCTACAAGTTATGGAACCCGTGATGAAAGGGTGTCTTCTACCCCTTCCGATCATTTCCTACTCCAATATTTTTTTCAACTTTTTTATTACGTCATTACAAACACATTGCACAAGGTTTCGTCAAAATCATTCATTAACATTCAAATTAGAGGTAAAATCCCCCGTTGACTGGACTAACTTCTGTTGGGGTGCGTATCCTGTCCTCTTCTTCTTCTGGCGTTACAACCTAGGGTGAGTTTTAGCCTGATCGATGACATTTTTCCATGTTGTACTTTCAGATATTATCCTTTTCCATCCTCTTTCTCCCATGGGCCTTATATTCTTCTCAATATCTTCTATCCAACGTTTGCCAGTAGGCTTACATAACATCATTCTTCTGGTGGTCCTGCCCTCGCTCATTCTTTGGACGTATTCCAGCCCGGCAGGTCTTCTGGTTTTGATGAATCTTACAATATCGGTTCTTGTTGTCAACGTATCAAGTTAACAATTTATCCTGAATCGTAAGGAATCATTTTCATTTGAACAGGTCCATAGTTTTTACATAATATTCTCCATTCGAAAGTTCTCAGTTGGCCAATGTCTGCACTTGTTATCGTCCATGCTTCACACCGGTATGTTACCACGGGTCTAATTAGTGTTGTATATATTTTAACTTTAACCGATCTATTAAGCATTCGAGATTTCAGCAGCTTTTAATGAGCAAAATAACACTTAGTATGTGTGCTTTAATTTCATCCAACATCGAATTAGCCTTGTTGATTTGTGACCCTAAGTAATGGAAGTTCTGCAGATGTTTGAAGCTCCAACTGTTTATGTTTAAGTTCACTTGAGTCTCTTTGAGTTCTATGTACTTAGTTTTGTTTTTATTACTTTGTGGTCCTCTCTTTAGGGCTTCTGTGTATACTGTCACCAAAATCAATTTATAATAATTGGTTTTGGTTATTTCCATAATAATACATAAGTATTATTACGGAAATAATTTCAATTCTCTCACATTCGGTTAATTTCATTATTTTTAGAAATATAATTTCCAAACACACTGCTCTGTCGAAGTTATGGAACCCGTGATGAAAGGGTGTCTTCTACCACTTCCGATCATTTCCTACTCCAATATTTTTTTCAGCTTTTTTATTAACGTCATTACAAACACATTGCACAAGGTTTCATCAAAATCATTCATTAACACTCAAATTAGAGGTAAAATCCCCCGTTGACTGGACTAACTTCTGTTGAGGTGCGTATCCTGTCCTCTTCTTCTTCTTCTTCTTCTGGCGTTACAACCTAGGGTGAGTTTTAGCCTGATTGATGACATTTTTCCATGTTGTACTTTCAGATATTATCCTTTTCCATCCTCTTACTCCCATGGGCCTTGTATTCTTCTCAATATCTTCTATCCAACGTTTGCCAGTAGGCTTACATGACATCATTCTGCTGGTGTTCCTGCCCTCGCTCATTCTTTGGACGTATTCCAGCCCGGCAGGTCTTCTGATTTTGATGAATCTTACAATATCGGTTCTTGTTGTCAACGTATCAAGTTAACAATGTATCCTGATTCGTAAGGAATAATTTTCATTTGAACAGGTCCGTAGTTTTTACATAATATTCTCCATTCGAAAGTCCTCAGTTGGCTAATGTCTGCACTTGTTATCGTCCATGCTTCACACCGGTATGTTACCACGGGTCTAATTAGTGTTGTATATATTTTAACTTTAAGCGATCTATTAAGCATTCGAGATTTCAGCAGCTTTTAATGAGTAAAATAACATTTGTTGGCACTTAGTATGTGTGCTTTAATTTCATCCAACATCGAATTAGCCTTGTTGATTTGTGACCCTAAGTAATGGAAGTTCTGCAGACGTTCGAAGCTCCAACTGTTTATATTTAAGTTCCCTTGAGTCTCTTTGAGTTCTATGTACTTAGTTTTGTTTTTATTACTTTTTGGTCCTCTCTTTAGGGCTTCTGTGTATACTGTCACCAAAACCAATTAATAATAATTGGTTTTGGTTATTTCCATAATAATACATAAGTATTACGGAAATAATTTCAATTCTTTCACATTCGGTTAATTTCATTATTTTTAGAAATATAATTAATACTTAACACTCCAAACACACTGCTCGCGCAAATTACACATGACAGCAATAATCAAGCACACATCGGAATTAGCGCATTCAAGAAAAAGAAAAATAACATTCTAACAAGAACGATTTCAGCATTTTGTCACCGAAAGCATTAAAAAAAGAACTTCTGTCGTTTTGGCAAAATATAAAACTGTTTATGTAACCTCAATTCGAACATCTAATTTAGTTGTTTTTGAAATGTTTTCATTTCTAATAAAGTTAATATTTTTAAATTATATTTTATTCTCATATCTATTCTATCTAACCAAGAAACTGAAAAAACTTGGGAGTGCATGTGCATTTGTCTGTGTTCAGTGCTGTTGAAGGTCAATAGTCAGAAACCAGTCTACGGATAGCGCTGTGCATACTCCTGATATGGGAGTTCCTTAAATCCAAATCAATCCTTTATTGCTGGCTAATTGCAATTAACGAATTGTTTGCGCACAAGTTCGATAATTTAAAAATATTACTCGGTACTTACGTGATTATTTTTGAAAATAGAAATGTTATACTTTAGGCTAAAGAATATAAGATTGTCATAGTACTTATTAATATTCTTTTTAAATATTTAGCAATGATTTCAAGCGTTCTATTTTTTTAATTTATTTAATGTCGGCCTGTTTCCGCTACCAAGGCCTATCACCGACGTTAGCTACACCCAACCTAAAAATTTTGCCGAACCTCTTCTCTGTCGAAGAGAAGGGATCTTTTACTTGCCTAACATTTAATAGACAAGGGACCGACTGCTTTACATCCCTCCGAAGGATGATATATCCACTACGTAATCCTCGTCTTGAAATTACATAGCTTCCCATATACGCTGATATAGAAGCCGCTAAAAGATTGGACGTGATCGTCGTGTTTCCTCAGACGGATCAGCCAACCAAGTACCAACGGCGATGAACGTTGCTTCGCTGTATGTATCGAAATACGTGCAGTAAAAGCGCCTCCACGCTCGCCCCCAACAAGTTTTCTAAATACAGCAAAAAACACATTATTTTTAACTTACTTTAGGTCTCTTCCAAACGAACTGAAAAGGCGGCGTTTGATGATAGAACACAGAAGCTTGAGTAGCAGGGAAATCAGGATCTTCCCAGAGCTCCCCACGTTTTAGGCAAGCTCTCCTTATACGTTCGTATTCGCTCATGCCCTGAAAAGAAACAGCTAAGTTAAAAGTTATCTAGTGGATGCAACAAGTTATTTTTATTTTAAATGTATACAGGCTGTGCATCTATTCAGAGTCCTCGAGAATATCTCGCTTAATATCACTCGTGCAAAAAAAAAGTTTTTACAAAAATTGGGTCAATTTATAAGCTACAAAATAGTTTAAAGAAATGAAACTAATTAACGAGTAATTACAAAAACTTTTTGTAAATCAGTAAAAAAAAATTAACCAAACCAAACCAAATTTCCACTTGCCATGGAGAAGGGATGATTAAACAAAACAATTAAAAAATCCGATAAGTTGTTCCAATATTTATTATAATAAAGAAAATATAAATTTAAAAAAACCGCTGCTCAAGGAATCACTACTTCCACATCCAGATTTTCTATCCGACTCTCACAACGAAAAAATTTTGTATGTGGAAATAATTGTTTATGGAACTTTAATAATATAATATTTGAAATCGCCTACCCCAAAAATCTATAAAACGATATCCCACTTCGAGTGGGGTGGGGGTGGTGATAAAGGTGGTAGTGGATGTAGGTGAAGTAAAAAAATATTTTGAGGTTTTTGGTTCTTCTACACACACTAAATCACATATTTTTCATCCCCTTTAATAATGGGGTGCGGGTGGTAATGGGCTAATGCCAAAAAAAATTCTTCGCAACTTAGCTTCTCTACCAAATGCCAATTTTATAGACTTTTACCTGCTTGATTTACCCATTTACCCCAACCTTTCGACGGAATAAGATGAAAATATAATCTAGTTCCAGATCCCGTAAAGTACACACGTGTACCAAATTTCAAGTCAATATCTTAAACGGTTCCAGAGTAATCGTGCGCACAAAAAAGTTAGACAGACCGACAGACAGAAATTTTTTTTCGCTCAAACTTAAAATCTCGACGTTTCACGACATTCTAAGCCTATTTGAACAATAAAAATTTTCAACATTTTTTTTTGTCGTTACTATACTTCCACTGGATGTGGAAGTAAAATAAAAGTAAATTCGGAGAACAAAAACAAAGTAATAACCAAGACAGCAACATAGGACAATTCGCTACATAAGGATCAGATTATTCTATGTCCATTTTCAGTAATTGTGTAGGAGAGCGATTTGAAACTTCAAGCAATTGGTACACAGTGAAGGGTGCAATTTTTACATTTAATTGTTTATTTATGTAAGTAATTGTCAGTAGTAAATTCTAATATATGTATTGATTCTTCACTACTTCTAACAGTTTTTCAAAAAAAATGGACATAGAATAACGTTAACCTTACAGTTGAGTGTAAACTTATTTTATGTCCTCGAGGAATAGCAACTGAGACAGTTTGTAGTCACTGTTATTATTTATACAAAGATAGACCAGTATCTGGATTACTTCAGTTTTGTTGTGAAATGGATAAAGATAAAAAATAAACATTTAAATTCATATAAAAACATAAAATAACATGTAAATTAACATCAATTCATATAATATTAGTCCAGTCAACGGAGCGCTAAAATAACCAAAATCTCTAACTTGAGTGCAAATGAATGGATTTTGATGAAACCTTGTGCAATGTAAAAGTTGAAAAAAAAAATCTGAAAAAATTCGAAGTACAAGACTTTTTCGCAACTTGCAACTTTTCTGTAAAGTGCGTTTTTGCCGAGTTTTTCTGAAAAAACAAGAAAATAACTAATTTAAAAGTTTGATTGAATTCAGACATATGCATTGAGGCTTTCTAAACATTTTTTATCTCGGGATTTTTTTGTAACTTGCTAATTTTTCGAGTTACAGACAGTTTTTCACGATAAATAATGTAGTAGATTTTTGAACATTAAGAAATACATGAAAATTCGAAAAATGAAACGTGATTTATATATACATTATTATAAAAAAATATGAAACCTATATAGTTATACCATTTTTAAAGGTTCAATATAATTTTTAAATTGAAAATGTGAAAAAGTTTTCCTTTTTAATGTGCAAAAAGTGTAGTACATTATTTACCTTGAAGAACTGCCTGTAACTCGAAAAATTAGCAAGTTACAAAAAAATTCCAAGAGACAAAAAAAGTTTAGAAGACCCCAATGCATACGTCTTTTAAATTACATATTCCTATGTCCCAGAGGCCTCGACTCCTATTGGTTGCAGGGACATAGTATACAATGACTCGTTGTGATGTGAATATAAAGGACATAGAATAAAATGGTTCGACATTCTAGACACGTCAGAATCACAGATAGGAGAAAATCAGTTGGATCGTTAAGTAGCTCTGTGGATATAGAATAACTTCATGTGAAAATCAGAAAATCTGAAAAAAGTGGACATAGAATAGTCTGATTCTCAGGTAGCGAATTGTGGGAACATTATTCACAGTTATGCTGATGCTGCACCATGTAAGTCCGTTCTGGAAAAGATCCGCATAAAACATTAACCCCGGAACAAAATGGTTAAGAGATTACTGAAAAGGGATGCTGCCCTAAGTGGAACAGCAGACCATATCTCCCTGAAGCTCTGGAAGAACATCAAGAGGAGCTATTGGAATATTCTGAACACTCAAAGGCAAAGATTCTGAAAAAGAGTCAGATGAAGAGTATTTACAACACTATTTCTCTACATAATTATTTCGTTTCGTTTTAAATTTGAGATTCGTTTATGAAATAATCTATTTTATTTTTCACTTAAAAAAATTAAAATTTTCTTGTTTTGAGAAACTAGATTTTTGAAATAATGTTTTATTATCGTAGCTTATTATGTATCGTCTATTATATTTTCTGAATTAAAACAGAAACATATCTTAGGCTTGATTATTTCCCGAACCGGTGTATAAATAATTTTAAGAAACCATTTTTTTATATTTTTTATATTACCCAAGTTACCCAGTTGTCACATGAGTTAAGGCCACAAAAATGTTGTCCTATGGAGAGTCTCCTCTGGGGTCGCCTATTGAAATCGAAGCGAACAAGCTGAAAAATCCCGAGCCATT
Source organism: Rutpela maculata (assembly GCA_936432065.2). NCBI lineage: Eukaryota > Metazoa > Arthropoda > Insecta > Coleoptera > Cerambycidae > Rutpela > Rutpela maculata. The sequence continues at coordinate 76,775,756 of OW386286.2, read as the reverse complement.
CTCAGCAGCTTCACACCGAAGGTTCCACTCCCCTCCAGGACTAATAATTTCTAATTTTTCTAATATGCTTCATTATTATTTAGAAACCGGATTTTCTAACTACCATATGAAATGAGAAAAAATAAATCGTTTCTCATTGTATGATATTAAATTGAGATTTTACACAATAAAAATATTTAAGTTTAAACTGTCCAGAGTTGTTCTCTGCGATCATAGCTATTATGTGAATAAATAATAGCATGCATTTTAAAATAGCGTGTCTTATAGACCACACATAGTGGAAGTAGTGCAGCAAAATTTCTCATAATCTAGCATAATGTAAAATTATAGCCTTGGTTATATCAACGAAAGCAGGAACATTTATAGAATGAGGATATTACGTTTTTTAGGGCAAATAATTTATCGACGATAAACATTTTAGTAAAAGAACGTGCTAGTATAAATATTTAACGTAATTTAATGAAACAATGAATTAATGACATGCACTTTTGTTAAATCGTTAGTGTCAATGTAATTAATTAAAGAATACAAAGATTGTGCAAATATTTATTACGCTGAAAAAAATATTGTTCCTAATATTAATGAATGCCGACTATTGACAAAAATCCTCCTCTATACGTTTCCTTAAATATATAAGGAATAAAAACCAGACTGCAACCAAGAGCTGTTCTCCGGATTAAGACCCCGCGTCAGAAACGTGATATTCCAGCGATGAGTTCTTCTGAGGAAATATGGAGACACGTGTTGGACGGTTTTCAAAAAGAGACCCCCGAACGGGTGAACAGGAAGAAGTGGAGAGGGATGTTTTTAAGCATGAAATTTGACACATACCCGCCCACGTGCTCTATTGTGGATCAAAATAATTAGTTTTTCGTTTAACTCGCTCTAACACAAAAATAGAATAATGTATTGTTCCCCGAATACTATAGATGCTTAGTGGATTTCCTCGAGTACAATGAATGCACAGTGGGTTTCCGCGAGTACAATGGATGCGCAGTAGTTTCCTTGAATGCAATGGATGTGCAGTGGGTTTCCCCGAGTACTATGAATGCGCAGAAGTTTTCCTTGAGTGCAATGACCGCGCAATGGGTTTCCCCGGGTACCATGGCTGCGCAGTGGGTTTCCCCGGGGTTACCTCGAGTGTACTTCCTGAGTACTATAGAAGTACTCAGTGAGTATGTAGTACTTCTTTATAGGCATAAGTTAGTATGTCAATGCTCTTAATTCCACGCACAAGAAGTCTTCTACACGAACGAAGTCGCGGGCATCAGCTAGTTAAATATAAAAGGACAACATTATTATATAACTTAAATATATCTTTTTCAAAATCCGACAGAAATTAGCACTTTCCAGTTTATTTTTAAAGTTAGAAAATCGCACTTTATCAGACTGAACCAGAAGATGATTGAGATAGTCCGGTAATACCGGACCCATTTTTATAAAAAATAATAAAACAGTTAGTCTAAGTCGACGTTCAATTGGTTTCCATAGTAACCGAGTTATGTATTCTTTAAAACTATAAAATAACTTGACATATTTTAACGTTTAATTGAAAACACGACAGTTGTTACAAAAATGTAAACTACATAATATGATGTATGTTTCAACAACACTGTGCCCGTTTTAAAAAATATATTGTACGTAACACGTCCCAAAAGTGCTTTTACTGGGCTCGCAGGCTTAATTTGCCCACTCGTCCAGTTTAAATACCACTTTCGGGACTTGTTACGTAATAGTATAGAGTATTAAGATCAGTAAGTGTTCTTTACTGGTTGAGAATATGTTTGGAGATCGAGACGAAGTCGAGTTCTTCAAGACATCCGAAAGCAGTGCTTATGTTCTTTGCTCGCTAAAATTTTGAATAAATTTAATTAAAATTAAAAAATTTGATATTTTAAAAATATATAAAACAAACAAACAACAAACACATGGAAAATGAAAAATTTTCGCTTTGGTTACTATGAGACCGAATATTTATTGTCAAGTGACATCTGCTGTCGTTAGAAATTTCCTGAAGATCAGATTTTTGCCACAACTTAAGATTCTTGTAAGTTATGATTCAGAAGAGAATGTTGTTTTAAACCCGAATTCCATAGCTTCAATAAATTTTAATAACTGTTGAAATTGTAATTTTAATTTTGTCTTTAATAAAACTTGATTTTTAAGTTTCTATATTTATTAGTTTACTTACCGCCTCCTGATCGGTAAGTAATTACTTACCAATCGCTAATTTGTAAACGTCACTTACAAATGTCTTAATCAATTCAGTAAAGGTGTCAAATTACCCGAGTACTATTACATCTTACCACCAATGTTTACTAAATACAGTATTTTAAACCATAAAATTTCACACCACCCATTAACAAAAACTTCAAATCTAATACACATCAATTAAATTTTATCTACAATAACAATATTCAACGCATACAGACAATACTTAATTTCAGTTTTTAGTTGCTTTTAAACACTCAAATAGAATACACCTAAAATGTAAATAGTGTAGTGCTATTCAATAATATTAGTTAATGTAAGTAATTTATATACATTTGTATAAGAAAATAGCACTTAAAAAAATGTGTCTTTTATACTTATAGTTCTCTGACGATGGTTGAATTAACCGAAACGTAAGAAAACAGTAGCTTTTATTAAGAAGACCGAAAATCCCAGGATATACCTACATCAAGTTAAGTTTACAGATTAATAAACTTAAACTTAACTTAATAAACTTATTTATCCACTAATGTACAGAAGTACATTGATTCAATAAAATCATTCATCGGCTCAATTTTAATTAAAAAATTCATCATATTAATGTACAATTTAATTAACCAATTTCATAAAATTTTAAAAATGGGGTTCTCAATTCGACTTATATGTGTGCTTTTAGATTTATGGACATTTTTGGTTCAGTGTAGATAGATTCTTTTATCAAAATTCGTTGAGCATTTGATATAAATTTTATTTAAATTAACTTCCTTTGGTGGGTTACACTTTTGCAAAGGAGCGCACCAGAAGCTAGATTTAATAGATGAAATTTAATACAGAAGAACATTTCGTCCACTCAGTCGTTCCTTAAGGTAGTGAAACACACTATCCTTATGTTTTTTGCCGAACTTTCGATCGATTATAAATATTTAAAAGAACAATACTTCATTAGGAAGCCTGATCTATTTTAAAATCTTCTGCTTCTTACTAAATTTTTGTATAACCAACCATTTAAGGTTAAACAAATTAAATACAATACCACGCACATAAAGTTCTCACCGATGTTTGAGTACTATATTTATTTTAAAACGTGCAGAAGGCTTCTCTCAGTTCTATTCAAATTGACAAATATTGTTTTTGTTATTATACAATTGTCGAAACTAGTGAATTAAATTGTTTACCGAAGTGATTATCGACATAATTTTATACAAATGAATAACAATGATGATTTTAGTAATGAAGAATGTATAAATACGCATTTCGTTTATGGTGAGAGTCATGTCAACGCCAATGCTGTTAAGATTTTGTACTGACAGAAGTATCCCATTCAGCATATTTCAAAAAGAACATTTATTGACGCACATTAGGGTGGTCCTTAGCTATACTTGACGATATATTTTTCTTACAATTTTTTCGGCCTCACCCGCTAAAGTTTTTCCAGTTATTTAAAAAATGAAGTATACAAAATTTTAACTTGATCGGATAACGCTAACCCGTGCCTCAAGGCAATTAAAATTCATCATCAGACGCAATTTTAATCATAATTTCTTTCTTACAATTTTTTCGGTCTCACACCCTAAAGTGGTTCCAATTATTTAAAAAATGAAGCGTTCAAAATTTTAACGCCATCGGATAACGCTAACCCATGCCACAAAGCAATTAAAATTCACCATCAGACGCAATTTTCATCTATTTTCAATAGTATCTCGTGAACTATTGATTACATTGAAATGTTATACATACAAAATTTATTTTTATAAAACGTCATTTCTTTGCATTTTTGTCATACATTTAATAGTTGAATAAGAATAATGAAGCTTTGGTTAGCATATAAAGGCACCAGAACATTCATGTTCTCGTTGAAATGCCAGGATACACATTTTGTGTCCCATGAATTAATCGAATTAGCTTCCTCTTATTGTAAGGGATGTCTTATAGCAACGCGGTATCTGTCGCGGTTGTCTGCTAGGCGTACGACTTCAACAAACTCTTTTTCATTGGTCGCTTTTTAACAACAACGATTTCCTGCGATATTGCCATCTGCTGCAGCTGAGGCTCGAACTCAGTAAAGATAATAGCGGCACTAAACATCCATACTCTAGTCAGGAACCCTCGAACCAGGTCTCAATGCTAACACATAAGCACCGAACCTCTGAGCCAGTTAAGTTTCTTTCACCATCATCATCTGATTTTCCATGAACCATTAACCGTCTTATGTTTTCCTTTTCGGTTGATGTGACCAAAAACATAATAGGATGGAAAGTTCGCGTCGGTAGTGAGATATGGACCTTTGATCGGCTTCAATTGTTCGCAATTATGGTCACATATTACTGAATTCATCGGTCCCGAGTCTTCACGACACTGCTAAAATCTATTTAGAGATTTTACTAATCAAATAATCGGCAGTAAATTGCCATTTAGCAGACAAGTTTTAAGTGAGTTTATTTCAATTTCAGAGAAGTTAAAATGACAATTTGTAAAAGCGTTTAGCATATTATTTGCGAAATATTAATATTTTGGCAAAAAGTTTGGATATTAACGTGTAATAAACAACATTATCCAGAGGTAGAACCTTATATTCAATAGAAATGTCTATAAAAACCATTTGAAAGTACAGCTAAAAAAGAAGAGAACTTTTGAGGAAAATTAGATAAACTCTCATTTTTTGGTCAAGTCAACCAAAGAGTGGACAATATAAAACAGTTGATATTTCACGAAAACTAGATAGCAAAAAGGGAAGAGATCAATCTGCTGAACGTTGTGATGATATCAGCAAGGAGCTGATGGGAAAAGCTTTGGAAAGATTGTGCAGCACTGACAATGCCGGTGGGTTTGGATGTATGTCTGCAGACAGCCTTGGTTTTGGATTTAGGGGTTGTCTAGTTATATATGGTGTGCGTGTTTGTGAGTGTTACTTCAGAGTTAGATTTGATGAAGATAACTGAAAGCATATTCTTTTTTATTTCAAGCAATACAAATTTGAGAAGATCAGTTTGAGATCGTTTGGAAACGATGTAGCAAATAATGTTTAAAGCCAAAATTACACTATGAAAATTTGAGGGGCCAATTTTATATGGCCAGTAGTGTACAAAAATTTCTATTGTAAGGTATTATCGAGAAGCCAATTCGAGTAATTCATAGAATCTAAAACATCTGCTAAGACGTCAATAGCGAGAATATGAATGTTCTAGTACCTGTTTACGCCAATCAAAACTCCATTATTTCGAAAAGTGTTAATTGTACGAGAAAAATACAAATAAACGAAGTTTTAGAAAATGAAATTTTCGTTAGATTAAAAACGTAGAAAATTTCGATATGATTAACCGGTAATGAGATACTTTTGAAAATTGCGTATTTTAGTGACTTTTAATGGCCTTCAGCCACGGGTTAGCTTCATCCGATCGAGTTAAAATTTTGTATAGTTCAGTTTTTAAATAATCGGAACCACTTTCGGAGGTGAGACCGAAAAAAATCCAATGTCGCACTCTAACGCACATAGGCATATATTGTAAAGAGATAATTTTGCAAAAAGAACAAGAGATCGAGGTCGACAGTAGCGTTTAAGTCCAGATCAGAAAAATTTTGAAAAATTTTCGTTAACATTCCCAGTAAAATTTAACGTAAAGAGCATTAAAATTTTAGAGAGCCAAAATCAATAATTTGGCTTGCATAACACTGGTTGTAACTTGAGCCGATGAAAATCTCCATATTGTCATAGCCACCCAATTGAGCGAATGGGCTGACGTGGTAGAATATTATCTAATTGGACCCCATGTTCTTCAATTCTGCACTAAAAAGATCTCTTGAATTTTTTTCATAAAATACTTAGTTACTAAGATATCTCAAGAAAACAAAAACCAAGATGACAGCCGTTTTTTTCAAACTTCCCCACTGGGAGCGAATGGGGTACCTACTTGTTACGTTAAAAAGGACGCTATTTTCTAAATATTTCAACTTAGAGCAGCTTGTTACTAATTTTTTCTGCCTCACCCAGGTTCACAATACTATATGTACCCATTCGGTAAATGAATTACAGTCCATTTACCAAATCATTGTTAATATAATTAATAAATATAATGTGGTTATAAAGAAGACGAATACTTCACTTATCTAGTAGTTCATTGATCGGAGAGTGGTACTGAATTCATTCTGTTCAAGAATGTTAACTAGCCACTTCCTCCAGATGTAACAAAAACGGTTTAAAGTAAGTAATAATGATTCAATTTTTGTATTAGTTATAGTTGTAACACTTCCTGCTATTGTATTTTTACTGGTAGAATCAGTATTCACTTTTCATAGGGAGCCAGTGCATTTGATGTCTTAATGTTGAGATATTTTTTATAGAGTGAGCGGCTAAAACACATAACAATTAAAATTGACGCATTTTTTTATCAAATTCTATTTACGACAATAATTTATTATCGATATATTTTTAAAAGGCAACCTCCTATTTTTCTTGATTTTTATAGATTCTTTAATTGTCAAAGCAGCACATAAAATATTTGACACCTTACTTGAAATTTTCGAGCAGAATACAATAATTGGATATTACAACACCTTATATTATTAGTAAATAAAATTATTAAATTATTTACAGAAGTCAAAATATCCAAATATTAATAACATGAAAAAATCAAAATTCACAAACGAAGAATAAAGTAATTAATAATATGGTACCTATAAAGACCTTGGCCGACATCAATTACCGAAAAATATATCACTGAAGTGAGAAATACATTTAAAATTTGTTAGAGCTTATTACACCAGGCATAAAACATTGATTGGATGTATTTAACCGCATCTACATTATATTGCTTGCCAAAAATTCGTAAACCAGAAAACTATTCGTGTTTCGTTGTGTGCGCATTCGTATCAACAACTTACCACCTGTCAAAATGGTTAACAGCGGAGTTCGAAAATCTACCCAAGGCACAACTTAGTTTTTCAGTAATTAATTCCAATGATTTCATCAATAAAATTAACAAGATATAATTGCAAGAATGCGAAATTCGAATTTCTTTTGATGTCTATTCATTGTTTCCAAATGTACCAACCCCACAAATCTTAGAGTATCTTAGGTATTTACTTAAATTAATTAATATTAGTCAAGAAATAGTTAAGAAATATATTGATTTTACTAAACTTTGCATGAATCAAAATTGTTTCTAATTCAACATGTTTTTCGAACAACATGAGGAAAGTCTGTCACATTTCACTGCTAATCTAAAGTAGGTTCAAAACAGAGATAAAGGAAGAATTCGAGTATTTCACTAGAATATGGTTGAGATATGTTGATGATATATACGCGGTATTCGCTATAAAAGTTGCAGATGTAGAAAACTTTGTCTTGAAATTAAATATCCGTTTGACTTCAGTAAAATTTACAGATAAAATACAAATCAATGGACAACTGTCAGCACTCTAAGGTATATTCCTAATGACTTGCACCATTTTCCTCAGCATAAAATGGCTGGCCTCAACTTTTTGATTCATCGTTTATTAAGTTTCCCTCTGAACGAACAGAGTTGCAAACTTTGAAATCTCTAACTAAGGATATAGCTAACAGCAATCAATACCCCGTAAGTTTAGTTGATAAGTTAATTAGGAAAAGCAGATTTAACTCCGAAACTCGACTTCCAAAAGCTTACACTATTCGGACTTTCCCTTTCACTTATAATGCTATTTGTATCATATCTTTCTCAAAGGAAACAGTACGTAGTATTTAGTGGTTTCAGGTTTGTTGAATACATTGCAACTTCAGGAGTTCCCCAAGAATCAGTCCTTGGTCCTTTGCTTTCAACATATTTCATTAATAACATCGTTATTGATATAGATGTGAACTGTCTTCTTTATGCGGACGACTTAAAAATATTTGATGTGGTTAGGAATGTTGAGGACTGTGAAAGAATTCAGCACAATTTGGACAAGATTTCAAATTGGTGCTTATTAAATAAACTACTGCTTAATCCACAAAAATGTAACGTAATGTCATTTAGTAAGAATATCGAAAAGATAGTGTGTGAGGCATACAAATCCTATGGATTTATAGCACGAAACAGCAGAGACTTTGTAGACTCAAACACCATTAAAATGCTATAATTCTTTTGGTGAGATCTAAAGTTGAATATGTTGCGATTGTATGATATCCTTACATCGAAAATCTCGAAAATGTTCAGCGTAGACAAGAAGTCTACGCTGAACATTTGCTGCTGTCTTTTAAATCTGATAGTGTGTACTCACCTTTAGGCATGCCGCAAAATGAACTACTTGAGAAACATTTAATGGTAAGTTTCTTACAACGGCGGGAGTATCACTCACAAAGATTTTTTTATCTAAAATTATTCATAATAAAATCGATTGCCGAGACATTGTGCCTCAATTAAACTTTTATGTCCCCAGAATATCCTCCCGTAACGTAGCGTAACCTTCTACCTGCCCATAGCGCGTACAAATGTACTTCAACATTCGCCTATATATACAATGTGCAATAATTGCAATCTACTAGGAAGTCGGTTAGATATATTTTCTTGCAGTAACATAAGGGCCATTTACTTGGAATAAATGACTTTGTTTTTCTTTCTCTAAATTATTATCTTACTATGATTTAAATTTGCCCCAACTACTTTTTTATTGTTTTCGTTAAGTACTTTAATCATTATATACTTATCATACCCTCCTGTTCCGTAATTGTGTATTTCACCTGTAGGGCAGTGTAAGTTAAATAAATAAATAAGTAAATATTGGGCAAACAAAACGGTAACTTAAAACAAGATTCAAAGAACATGTGATTCATCTTAAAAGTGGAAAAATTGAAAAGATTAGTGCTGCCCAACATGTCCTTAATAAGAATCATATAGAATATAGATATCAATTGCTTAAGGTTAATTAGAAATGTATCAAATAATTGACAGCTCTTTGCGTTTGAAATCTTAGAAATTACAAAATGTAAAAATAGTATGAATAATGCCAACTATGCCAAATAATCCGACACAGAATTTAAATAGGGATGACAGGATTAGTCAAATGTAGTCAACCATGACAATTATTTCAGTATAAATATGAATATTTTTAGTTATACTTTAGCTTCAACCATCTTTAGACGATGCCAACGTGGTTGGCGAAACACGCATCCATCGATAATATTCGAGTGAAGTATTCAAGTGTTTTGGCGTTTGTCAGAGGCAATGTCACGCCGAAGATTTCAGCTCCCTCGAATATTAAATTATGTATTCGGATTGTCTTATATTTTACATAATTAAGTAAGTATAGTTGATTAAAAATTGTCATGACATTAAGTTTTCATTAATATAAGCATACCAATTTCATATTTTTGGTTTTCGCAGCCTCGAAGGTACTGGAAATTTACTACCGAAACGTTGCCTATGATTAAAAAAAAATTATTGTGAATAAATTTTAGGTCGAAACTATTTGGGGTTATTCTTCCTCGTATGTTGTCTTATGCAACAGTTGTTTACATTTTTTAATTATATCTCTGAATTAACAAGTTTCTTTAAAAGTTTTGAATTCACCTATAGCTAATATACTTCTAAGAATGTATTACCGTTACAACAGAACGAAATAATTACATCTGGTTCCTATTATGTTTAGATTGCCCATTGTTGGTGTAACATTCACAAGACCTATTCAATTAACTAGTTTACTCACACTCATATTAATTATTTAATTCAATGTAATAAAAATTTACTTTCACACTACATTTCGTGTATACGTAAAAGGTGAGATTACATTTTATGAGCTTCCTGCTGAATATGGGTAGGAACTTATATAAGATGTTATTCCACGTATAAAAGTTTCTGCAAAAACCCGATCACTGCATATAGGAAAAGATATTTCTTGCATTTAAAACATTTTGCGTCACCAGCATGGTCGATTAAAGCAATTAAATTCACACTTTAGATATTTAGCCTGTACGTTTATGGTTTTTCCATTAAGAGTTAACAGAAATAACCACAGATTTAAATGGAAAATGTACGTGTTATCGGAAAATTCTGTAAGTTATTTTGAAAGACTTCTATAATTTGTCGTCTTAATATTTGTCTTGATGATGGTTAAAAGTGTACAGCATTTGAAAATTACATCTCTGTTTGGGCATGGATTGTACAAGAAAAATCTGTAAAGGTATTTACAGAGAATTCCCCTCTCTATTTGGCAACATTTATTTATTAATTCACACACCTAAAAATTTTAACTTTTATTTTGTATCGTTAACCAAAACCACTTATTTGCATTGTTTTGGTCCCAGCTACGTCTAACGTAGTCATAAAAAAATTTGTTGGTTCTACAAATTGTAATAACTGACCTAATTCACATATTATGGTACAATTTTAATAAATAAAGCAATTAATTACATCATGCGAAAAAATATTTGCCATTTTGATATATATTTCATGTTATATACTATATATTTAATTAGAAATTAAGCCTTTTAACCAGAAAATTAATTATTCTTGTGGCGCTTCTTAGCCCGTCTCTTATAAGTTACTTCTGAAGCATCTCTTATACATCTGCCAACATCGCAGAAGTCCATTTGCTCTGATATCTTTTTTCCATATTTTGAATATCCTGGTGGAATCTCTCTCCATGTTCATCACTTACTGCACCACAGTTTTCTGGGAGGTAATCTAGGTGTGAATGCAGAAAGTGGACTTTTAATGACATTTGCATCCTAATTTCTGGTAACAATAAAGAAGATTCTCAACAAGCTCTCTATAGTTTTCTGCTCTTTTATTACCGAGAAAGTGTGTTGCTACCATTTTAAAGGAATTCCAAGCAGCTTTTTCATTACCTTCTAGAATGTTGTCAAATTCAGTATCTTTGAAAGGGTTCTTGATTTGAGGACCCACAAAAATTCCCTCTTTAATTTTCGCATTACTAAGTCTGAGAAATTTTTGTTTTAAATAACTGAAAGCACGTCCTTCTTTGTCCATAGCTTTTACCAAGTTTTTCATAAGCCCCAGTTTTATGTGGAGTGGTGGCAGTATTACTTTTGTGAATCAACTAATGGAATGTTAGTAACATTTTTTCCTCCTGGTTCAAAACCCAGTCTTGGCGGCCAAATTTTTCTTTTATAATGTTCTAATCGCGCTCGACTGTCCCACTCACACAGAAAACAGCAATATTTGGTATACCCTTGCTGCATACCAAGTAAGATAGCTATCACTTTTAAGTATGCACAAATCTGCCACTTATACTTGTTATATTCTATAGTTTGTTGCAATACATTCATGTTACTGTAATTTTCCTTCATATGGACAGCACGGGCGATTGGAATTGATGGCAATTTATTTCCATCGTGGAGTAACACAGCTTTTAGACTAAGTTTCGAGGCGTTAATAAAAAGTCTCCAGTCACTAGGATCATGGGGAATGTGAAAAGCACTCATTAAACCGTCAATGTCCTGCAGGCAACCAAGTCATTTTCCATTTTGAAAAAAAGGTATATCTTTTTGACGACTTCGATACATGGATACTTTAACATTTTCTTGTAGTAAATTCCATTGTTGTATTCGAGATGCCAAAAGCTCCGCTTTTGCCTTGGACAGGTCTCTTATAAGATCACTTAATTCACGTTGATTAATTTTGTGTGGTTCACCACCGGACACTTCGGCAGAGAAATCGGGATCTTGTGATGTTGATGGCTTGACTAAATCGTCATCTACATTATCATCCGATTCTTCGTCAGAATCAAGGCTGTATTCTTGAGGTGGATTAAGAATAGATAGTTCATCACCATGGAGAACCGGGCGAATGGCAGATGGTAAATTGAGGTATCGTATTACCATCCTTTTTTTCTTGTTAATACCCTGTCTAATAGGAGGTAACACGCAAAAATAACAATCGGTAACATGATCTGTAGGTTCTCGCCAGATCATGGGCACAGCAAAAGCCATTGAACGTATTCTTCCACTTAGCCAACTGCAAAGATTGTTCGCACAATTGCTGCAACATATATGAGGTGCCTATTTTTTGTCTTCATCTCCAATTGTACAACCAAAATACAACTGGTACGCCTTCTTAATTTTGGGAGTAAAATTACGTTTTTGATGCGCAAAAGTCACTTCACCACAAATATAACAAAAGTTATTAGGTGTATTTACACAATCCCGTGGCATATTTTCAAAATAGCACTATTTACTTTCGAAAATGAACGCTTATCATGAACAAGATACAAATACGACTACCTAAGAATGAATATTAGTTTTAGTGACAAATAAAGAGGTAGGTAGTTAGTATGTCTATTTTTCGTAGAATTCTAATTCTACCTGTTATTTGTGATACTACCGCCCATAAACTAGGGTTTATAAGGGGCCTACACACGATCCAGCGGCAGGGAGCCAGCCTTGTCGGCATGCTTTGAACTCATTCGTAAAATTGAAATGGTTCGCTGGAATTCCAATTATCTTCAAAGCGTACCGACAATGTCTGGTCCCAGCAGCTAGATCGTCTGTAGACCCCTATACCTGCGTTACACTTTATTACCTGTATTGGGAAAACCAGAGCCAACTTGAACTTTTGCTTTTTATATTGTTATTTAGCATGACGAAGTTACTAAGAATTTGCTATTTTTACTTCCAATACATGTAGGCTGTAGGAAAAAAGGAAAGGTCCATACCGGAATTAAAATCTAATCAAGAGAAACTGACTCACGCGTTGTGTTGTGTTGCAAATACGCTGAAACAATGGGTTATGAACAGATTAGTTGATAGTGATATCTTTTGGATTCTGCTGGCTCATTCCAATAAAAATAAATGTAAATTACTCTTTGATACCGGATTTGGCAATAAAAGAAGGCTTATTAACATAACCGCTTTAGCAGAAGTGTATGGACCTCAAAAATGTTCGGCATTACTGGGCCTTCATTCATTTACCGGATGCTACTCAGTCAGCGCCTTTAAGGGAAAGGGGAAGATAAAACCCCTAAAAATGTTACTTTCTTCCAAATATACCAAATATATCCGAACATTTCAAGATTTGGGGAGCAGCTTGAATATTGATGATAAATTAGTCGCATCGTTAGAGGAATTTACATGTGCCATATATGGATCAAAGAAATGCGTTAGCGTGGACAAGCTTCGCCTAATTAATATTAGACTGAAATGCAGTGACAAAGATTTGTCTTTATCAATTGACACTAAAGTTGATTTTTTCTCGATTTCACCATCAAGAGCATGTCTTATCGAGCATATTAAAAGAAGTGTTTACCAAACGCGTAGTTGGCGACTAGCCGACGAAGGTATTCACAATATGGAATGATTATTGATGGCAAGAAAATGGAGAACCTCTTTGGTGTTCAGCAGATAAAATACTGCCTCAATCGCTTACTGAAATTCTTCAGGAGATGATTTCAAATCAAATCGAAAGGTAGGATGATAACGATATCATAAATGAAGCAGTAGAGGAAGGAGACTTGGAAGAAATATTCGATGTTTCCTGAGACAGCGATAGTGAATCTGAAAGCGAATGAGGTGTTACTTTTTATATTGAATTTTATATTTTATTTTAAGAGCTGAATCATTTATCTGGAAAGTGGTAACTCCTATCCAAATATTGTATAGTAACAAAATTGTAGAACATTTTATGCGCTTTGTTTTTTGTGCAGAAAGTTTTTCTCCATCTTTTTTAGTTTTTGTATTAAATGACAAAAACAGCATTTGCACCAGTTTTTTTTTAAATATGGCCGCCATTTTGGAAGTACAACCAGTTTTTTAGGCGATGTCTAGCATTAATCCTTAGGCTTTAATCTTTATGAACACGTACAGTTAGGGTTAATTATTACTAGGCAATGGTGTCAACTACATTTCATATTATATTATTTTCCACGATATTTTCTTAATTAAAATTGAGTTTCTTTCTCGAGAATAGTGTCAACTACATTCCGAATGTTACTTTCCGCGATATTTCCTTTAATTAGTTTTTTTTTTTTTGGTGGCCATCCTGTATATTTTCCATTAAAGATACAGCAGATTCCTTTTTTGATAGTTGTATTAAATACATGCCAAATATTATTGTGCTGGAGACATTTCTTTCGTTAATTACTTTTTAAGGATGTCCACCCTGTATATTTTTCACTAAAAATATAACAGGTCTCTTCCTTGATAATTATGTTAAATATTTATTAAATATGATATTCCCCCGCCACAATTTTTCGTTAATTAATTTTTGTTTGATGTCCGCCCTATCGCTAAAAGCATACCCCATTTCTTCGTTGGCAGTAGCATCAGCTACTTACCAAATATTACTTTTCTCCGCAAAATAGTTCTGGAAATATAGCACCAACAGACAGACAGATCAACAGACAGACTCCCGACAAACAGATAGACCGACAGACTCATTAATTGAAGGTTAAAGGACCTTAATTTTCGTAATCTGCATGGTCTGAAACGTGAAAATGTGAGTAAATCTCGGAGGGTGATTTTTCACGAATACAATACTTCCTTTTTGTTAAGAGAGGGAAATAAGAATAACTAAAAAACTTTATTGCTTTAAATCAATGGTCTGCAAGTTTTTCAGATCAAATTTCGTTCTAATTAATATGAGCACACTATTACTATAAATTACTATCTAATCCGACTCGAAGGACCAATTTTTTAGGACATATATTGATTAAGTATGAGTGCTTAAATACTCTGGGAGTATCTTGCCAAAATAAAGGATTTAATGGAGTAGTACTTACACAGTATCAACGTCAATTTATCTAAAGATATTAAGAAGTGATTTTTTTGCAACTCCATTGGGAACGATTTTATGACATATGTTTATAGAAACATTATATATATAATTACCCATGGAGTGACGTCTATTAGTTTATTGCTGATTTCTCGTGTCTCATTGTATATATGTATACAATGGTAACAGACTTTGAAAGTCCTTGGATATTAGTTCAGCTACCTCCACGAGAAGAATCTTTTTGCAGACAAATTAAACGATATAATCATTATTAGTCTGACTCCTTCTTCCAGTATCCTAATTTATCTTCATCAACCTACTTATTATATGGTCAATCAAGTTTAATTGTTTTATAGGTCCCTAAGGATTTTGATGGAATCACAGACAAATAAACTTCAGAAAGAATTTAAAGAATATAATAAATTGAAGAAAATAATATAAATTTCAACATAAGTATAAGTTATGTTTCGTTATTTTGCTTCCACATCCACGTCGTGGAATGGTCTATCTATCGGTCTGCCTGTCTGTCGTTCGGTCAGTAACTTTTTTTTATGCGCACGATTATTCTGAAACGGTTTATGATACTGATTTGAAATTTGGTGTACTTATGTATTATAATGAGATTTAGAACTAGATTGTATCATGATCTTATTCCGTTGAAGGGTCGAGGAGTACGAGGTAAATCAAGCAACTAAGAGTCCATAAAATTTGGATTTAGTGTATGTACGAAAAGCCAAGATCTCAATTTTTTTTTTGGCGTCACTCTCTCCTCCATTACCACTCCCACCACATACTTGCGTACCTTGATATTTCACTAAATTGTATGAAAGTCGTCCGCGTGAAATGGCAGCGGGTGGCGGAATAATGAATTGGCACGTACTCTAATTTATATTTAAAAATAATATCTTTTATTTTTGCTTACACAAGTTAGATAGTTGTTGGTTGTCAACTTCTGGTGTGATACTTTTGATTTGATTAAACGTTTCGTGTATCGAGAAACTTGACATGTGTTTGTTAGTATTATAGTCAGGGCCGTGTTGACTAGGTGTGCGAGGTGTGCACAGAACACCTTCGTCTATTCTTGGGGCGCCATTTTTGAAATTGCCCCCCCCCCCTCGCTCACCAATTTTTATTTTGGTGGAAAAATCTTTTTGAGATTAGCTCATCAATTTTGAAGTACGATGTGGCATTTTAGAATTTGGTGGAATTATTTTTGTATCAATTTTGAAGTCGAGGTGGCATTTTAGAATTTGGGGGAACATTTTTTTGAGATTTCTCCCCCTCGGCTCATCAATTTTGAAGTACTGGGCGGCATTTTAGAATCTGGTGGAAATTTTATTTTTGAGATTTCTCACCCTCACTCATCAATTTGGAAGTACGAGGCGGCATTTTAGATTTTGCACACCAACGGCTAAACCTCTAGAAGCGGCCCTGATTAGAGTGGCCGATAATTCAGTGTTTTGAATATCAGGACGTTCAATGTGTTTTAGCTATTCCAAATGCGTGATTAATCAAAATACAAAAAAAAAGATTGACTTGTACCGAATCCCAAAGGCTATAACCGAATAGTTGAAATAAAGGAATAAATACTTGTTCAGATTTGTCTATTCACTTCCAACGATGTCTATTCGGGAAGCATTCAAAGTATGACGAAATCCACCTAGTCTGATAGATACGACAACAGTTCGCTGAAACAAGCAACGAGAAATAGAAAATACGAGAAATCTAAACAATTTCACACTGAAGTTACAACAAATATTTCTAACATTACAATGAAAGATCTTTTATCGCACGGTACAACCAAAAATGAATTATCAGATTATCTTCGAAGAAGTATTTTGAAATTCATATCTTTGAAGAAAAGCCTTTAACAGTTGTGGCTATCGATAAAAACTAGCGAGCGACCAAGAAGAAGCTGAGCGAGAATAATTTTATATGTGTAATAGATATCTCTAAAAATTATAAATCAGACATACCCTTTTACTAACAATATGTTCTCCAGATGCGGATATTTTTATTTCGCTTCTGAAGTATTGCGATATTTTCAACTGTCAATTTCTGTTTTACACCGCTGCTGGTATCAAAAAATGAAAAATTAATGTTTCTGCTATAGCAAGCAAATTGAATCAACTAGAAAGAGATGCACTGCCAGGTCTGCCAGCCATGCGTTATCTGGTTGTGAGATACTTCTGGAGGATTAAAAAAAAAGTAATACTCTTTGAATGAAATCATTTACTTACTATATTATTCTTTCAGGTAAACAATCAAGAATTCATCTGAAGAGATGCTTACTTTTTTACTCCTTTTGCGAGGCTTGGTGACATAAATATCTATTTGCACAGTATACTCCATTGAGAGAAACTTTTCTATATCATTGTACAGAAAAGTTTTTGTATTTACTATATGCATCAAAAACAAGCTTAAACACCAAAGTGACCAATTACCACTAACAAAAACTAGCCTATGTTCCGCAGTGCAAAGGGCTAGGCTATAAGTGTTCGTATGGATGAATGCCCATATAAGCTTAATATACCTTCACTAAGTCCACTGGATTTTGGATATACCAAAGATGAGGATCAGATGTCGATGAGGTCAGTCCAACCGACCCTGGCAATTTTAGGGAAACGGTCCAATCAAGCACGGAACTAGAACCTCAAATTTGAGTGGGCCAGGGAAGAATTTTTTTTCGTGGGCCAAGGCCCAAGGGAAAAAATATGCCGCTGCACAGTGGTCCCAAATTGAGTTTTTTGGTTCAAAAATGGTTAGAGAGCGCAAATCTTATCAGAAATGAATGATTTTTTTTAAATTAAAGCTTAAAGAAATTGCAACAAATCCTCGGAGCCCGAATTTTGAAGAAAAATTCCTTCTTTATTATATTAAGTTAAAGGCCATTTTCTTTTTTCGGCATTTAACTTAATATAATAAAAAAGGAAAATTTTTTTTCAAAATTCGGGCTCCGGGGATTTGTTGCAATGTCTTTAAGCTTCAATTTAAAAAAAGAATCGTTCTTATCTGACAAGATTTGCGCTTTCTAGCCATTTTTGAACCAAAAAACTCAATTTGGGACCACTGTGCGCTGGCGAAAATTTATTATTTTTCAAGGTCAAATGCTCTAAAATGGAAAGTTAGAAATTCGAGTAGCAAAAACATTTTCTTCGGAAAATAGGTTTCGTCAAACGAATTTTCCTAATGTAATTGCAAAAATTATTTAAAGGAGTAAAATACTAACACGTAGTCTGACTCAACCACGATCTAAAGCAGACTGCTATAATCTTGGTAACATTTTTATAAACACCACTAAACATCCATACTCTATTAAAATTTATTGACATTGAAAAACAAATAAAAAATTTAAACATTTTAACAGTATAACAATAAATAACAAGTATTAATAATTATGACTAATATTGTCTACATAAAGATCTATAAACAAAAAAAAAAACAAAAATAATTCTATAGTTTCAGATATCAAAAAAAGAAGAAAGAAAACCTCTCAATACATCAGAACTTGCAGAATTTGGAACGACCATACCATAAATGTCAGTGGCTGAGCTTTTAGATAGCTCCCTGAAAATCACATCTGAGGCTTCTTCCATTCTAAGTAAGGACTAAGGAGGGAAAAGAGCTGCCATATGATTTTTCTCGGCCGTCGAGTTTTTTATCTGTCCGAACAAATGTCTATTTACCTCAGACCGGCCCTGCCCGGCCCCAGAGCCACCGGCCCCACGGGCATTTGCCCTCCTGTCCCATCCACCTCTGATGAGGATAATATGTTTAGTCCAGTTTTATCGTCAGTTGCATCAGATGAACTTAATTTAATATCATGTTCCTGCAAGGAAAATAAATATAGCACAATGAGAGGCAAATGCGTAGTCAATAATTTAAAATGCAAGGAAATGTGGATACGAGAAGCCGATGATGACACATGCGAAAATCAAATAGAGGAAACTGAAGCTAATAGTGACTCCGACATTAGTAGTGATGAACAAGTTCAAATATATGTTCAAATGTTCAATGTAAATAAGGAAAATATTATTTTCAACAACGAACCGTTGAACTATGATTTCTAAAAGCTGCAACTTAGGCACTGTTTGAAGCAATTTAAAATAATGTAAAAAAAGTTAATTATTTCGTATCTCTGAAATTGTCAAAATTTCGAGGAAGTCATAGTGTTACATGCTAGAAGACAAACATTTTCGCACAATAACTAAAGTTGTTTTTTGTTCGTTTTCGAGATACACCCATTTTAAATTCTTCACCTCTAAGGAGGTGGGGTAAGGAGTAATCTCATGGTGGTAAGAAACATATTGTTATTTAGCGTGATAGAATTAAAAAAAATCTTGCTGGCTCTAATCATTTATTTCCCACGAAAAATGGGCTTCTACATTAAGCAAAATGTCATAAACTCGTGCTCTACCTAATCATTTATTAATATGATTATGCAATTCCTGGACGCAACAAATTATAACAACATTATCAAGTAGATAGATAATGCAAAATGATTCACTTGTTTAATGGAGGATTTAATTTGGATTTGCTGTGATGGGCACTCAAGCAGGACCGGCTTTAGGAACGCGGATGGTTTCCCTAGAGGTACGCAGTAGAGCGATGACCTGAGAAATGACAGGATATCACACTCGATTATTATTACTATTTAATTTATGGCAGCACTTTATACTAAGTTATACCTGCACGGATATTACGATTTAGATTAATGTCCATAATGTCTTTTATCATTAGATACTACGCTATTTCTAGGAACAAATACCTTACGTTTAGATTAAAAATAATTGTATAATATCCGCAGTTTACTTAGATTCAGTGGATTGTAAAGTTCAACATTAAAATAAGACAACATTAACGATGCAAGTAATCTTCCTGGTTGTAAATAGTAATATTTATACGTAGGTTTTTACCGGATTTTAATACGTCTATTAAACAACTCTGTTAAATTAATATCAGCAATTAGCAGTCTATTTTCAAATTATCTAATGTTGCAAATGAATAAACTGCAGGTCTACATTATAACAGTATATTGAAAATTATAGTTAACAATAAAAACACATTTTAAAAGACAAACAATACATTAATTTCTTTAACATGTAAAAACAACTACCAACAAACAATATTTGTTATTGACATTATACGTTTATTCATATCTATTTTCACAATAAGTCTCACGATTAGACAACCTATTTTCTGCAGAAATAAGAGGTTGTGATGACAAATCAAGAACCTCATTGTCAAGAGTTTTGGTATTATATGATTTTGTATAATGGGTATGAGAAGTAGTTCATTTTAAATTTAATCCATAGTTGAGTATAAGTTAGAAAAAAAAATAATAACTTATATAATTATTTGGCCACTGAGGTGTCATACTGATTACGAAATACAACACGTCAACTGCCACATGGTGCTGAGCTAATGATTTTTTTAATAAATCGAAGCCAATATTGCGAGTACTACTACTAGACAAGGAACTTATAAAAGGGTCAGTAAAACTAACAAACTATTGAACAAATCCACAAGCGAGAAAATACATTTTGTTCTTGCACGCACACTAAATCATAATTTTTTTTGCCCGCCTTGAATTTAGGCCCTCCGCACACGGAGCTACTCATTAGAAACGGTAACTGGTTTGTGACGGAAATATAAACTGATCGCTAACTAGTTAGTAACCGGGCTCCGCACATGAAGCTACTGTCTCTGCCACAAAATTTACATTCGATTGCTCGTTCATCTTGAAATCATCCAAAAGACAATTGTGAACACACAAAAAACTCTGTAATTACTTCCCGAAACTCGGAAACTAGACACAGAAGTGACTGCACGCAGGGTTTCTTAAAACTGATTACCAACTAGTTACTAGCTAGTAGCGCCGTGTGCTGCACTCGACAGAACGTCATAGGAAGTGACTATCGAGTGATTGGTTACTAACTGCAGTCACCAATCAGTTTCTTTCGAGTAGTCCCGTGTGCGGACGGCCTTAGTTTTATAAGGCCGTCCGTACTCGAAAGAAACTGATTGGTGACTGCAGCCAGTAACCAATCACTCGATAGTCACTTCCTATGACGTTCTGTCGAGTGCCGCACATGGCGCTACTAGTTAGTAACTAGTTGGTAATTGGTATGTGATCAGTTTTAAGGAATCCTGCGTGTAGTCACTTCTGTGTCTAGTTTCTGAGTTTCGAGAAGTAATTACAGAGTTTTTTGTGTGTTTACAAGTATCTTTTGGATGATTTCAAGATGAACGAGCAATTGAATGTGAATTTTGTGGCAGAGACAGTAGCTTCGTGTGCGGAGCCAGGTTACTAACTAGTTTGCGATCAGTTTATATTTTCGTCACAAACCAGTTACCGTTTCTAACGAGTAGCTCCGTGTGCGGAGCACCTTAGTGTTTATAGTTAATAAGTTTTCTAAAAGCCATTTCTGTAATTTTAAAAATTCTACCACTGCTTTGTAAGCTACCGCATCCTAGGAAGTATCCTCTAATAAAGTTAGTAGTAGTTATCCTCTGGGGTATAGGTACAAGTTCTGAGAGTGTTTTTATTTTACAAAAGAAAATCATCCGTCTCATGTTTTCACTCATGCTTCTAGATTCGTGTCGACCTATATTCATTGAGAACAACATCTTAACATTAGCCTCAATTTTTATCTTTGAAGCTGCTGTGTTTGTATTCCAAAATAGGAGTAAATTTTCCCTGAACTCAAGTAAACATACACATAATACCCGCACGGCAAATCAAATATCAATTGAAAATTACAATATTTCTCTATTTAAAAAAAGTCCATATGTATGTTGCGCTAGCGTTTTTAACTCACTCCCCACTAATATAAAAACCCAACAAAATTTACTTCCACGTCCAGTGGAAGTATAGTAACGACAAAAAAATTTAAAAAAATTTTTATTGTCCAAATAGGCTTAAAATGTCATAAAACCTCGAGATTTTAAGTTTGAGCGAAAAAAAAAATTTCTGTCTGTCTGTCTGTCGGTCTGTCTGTCTGTAACTTTTTTTTTGTGCGCACGTTTACTCTGGAACCGTTTAAGATATTGACTTGAAATTTGGTACACATATGTACTTTAACGAGATCTAGAATTAGATTATATTTTCATCTTGTTCCGTCGAAGGGTTGGGGGGTGAATTGCCACCCCCACCTCCTTATTAAAGGGGATAAAAAAAATGTGATTTAGTTTATGTACAGGAACCAGAAACCTCAAAATATTTTTTTACTTCATCCACCCACCACCACCACCACCACCCCCCCCATCACCATCCCCACCCCACTACCGATGTGGGGTATCGTTTTAAGGATTTTTGGGGTAGAGGATTTCAAATATTATATTATTAAAGTTCCATAAACAATTATTTTCACATACAAAGTTTTTTCGTTGTGAGTGACTTGGATAGAGAATCTGGATGTGGAAGTAGTGATTCCTTGGGCAGCGGTTTTTTCTATATTTAAAAGTAACCTAAGGAAATATTTAATAAATAAATGTTATTACAACATACAAGAAGTTTTTCATAATGTGGAGCCGAACAATATTCCATGATATTTATAATGTCCCCTTAATATGTGTAGTATTATCTAATTGTTCTGTATATTGTTTTTGTATCTAATTGTTGTAATGTTGGTACCTCGTTATGTCATTTTATCTCATATCACTATGATTACCTACTTTAGTTTAAGCACTTTGAATACTTAACTACTTTATATTACATGTGATTATATTAACTATCATCCAACCCCACTATTATTTTGATTATTATCTGTACTTATGTATAGCTAACGTAAATAAAGAATTATTATTATTATTATTATTATTATTATTATTATTATTATTATTATTATTATTATTATTATTATTAAAGAACACTATCATCAGCATAAGCTACTATTTTACCATCAATGTTAGATATGTTTCAAAGAAATAAGTATTGCAGAAGTTATCGTGTTTAATAGGTATTCGATAATGATTTCATTCGTTTCGTAGTAATCTTATTGATTTAACATCTTGTAAATTTTGGTGTTGTTATGTGTCTAATCAAAAACCTTAGTAACATTCAGCATGAAGTATTTTTTTGTGACTGTGTATAGCCATAGATACAAAAAAAATATTTTATACCAGAAATCATACCATCATCGTGAATGTTGTTTTTTCGTCGGTTTGTCATGATTCCAAAAGCTGCAGCGTCAAAACTGAGACGAAATAAAGCAGTTTGATCAGATTCATTTTTATCACGTTAAAATACATTTTCGGGTACAGACCATTTCCTTCTTTACGTTACCTATGTAATAAAAATAACTGCAGTATTTTAATATTTTGTTCTTAATTTCCTTTATGTTCCATTGTAGATGTTATCTTTAACCTTTGAATAATTAGTGGGCACATTAATGGGAAAAGTTTAGGGGGCTCTAAGATTCTTATGTTACAACTGAAATATCTGATATATATTTGAAATTTAGCGCGATGATGAACACAAACTAATGAGGAAAACCCAAAGTTTTATACATGCTTACAGTTTTAAAAGTGGTACGCTATAATGCTGCTCTCAATCTAAATATGAAAAATAAAAAACTATAAATTTCAAATAGATTAGTGATGTGGAGAAGGACAACGGTTAACGCTAACGCAGTTTAAGTATAGAAAAGTGCTAAATGTGCTATAGCATTGATATGATAATAAACTGAAGCTGAAAGAGAGTATCAAACATAAAAAACCTGACATCATTTTAAATTTTATCATGTGATTTTTAAAATAATCATTTAAAAATTCTTCTATTCATTTAAATCGGTTAATATAAATTCTTCGTAGTGAGGAGAACGCCGAAGCAAGATAAGAATAAAGAACTGATTCTTTAAAGTTTATTGGTTGTCACAGAATTATTAAAAACATTTCACTAAAATTTTATCAAAGTTGGTTCATAAATAAGGCACGAGTAGGTGAGAAGACATGTGAAGAAGTGTATAAATTTAATTTATCTCTTCTTTTATATATCCGTGGAAAACCTTGGTATTTAAAATTTAATTAACATCGTCCTATAACCTACAGATCGCGTCGTGAGAGTTTATGCGCGAGCGCCCGAAATAATTATAATACCTACCCTATCGGTGCTTTTAACCGTTTATATCTTTTACGAGTACGCTTTTTACACAGTATTCTCGTTTTTGAAAATTTAATTCTATACAATGGCGTAGTTACGGGAGGACTCAGGGGTACATTACCCATCACGCCCCATAATGAAACACCCATGTTGTAGATAGAAATCTATATTTAATTTTTTTACCTAGAACTTTTTTACACAGCATCATGTAATTAAAAGACTTCTCCGCTACTGATTCTGTAGAGTAGATAATAATAATTATTTTCTCAGTACTGTTAATAATTGTTATAAAGCGATACGTCTCTGCCATACCTGCAGCTCATAACCCAAGAGTAGAGTAATGGTTCCCAAAGTGTGGGTAGCGATCCATTGTGGGGTCGCGGTAAGGAGCTAGGGGATCACGAGAAGATTTAAACTAACCAAATAACCAAATATTTAACTAATTTTAAAATGACATCAAAAATGTATGTCTATTTGGGGCGAAGAGGGGAGGGGGGGGGGGGGGTCTTGTCAAAATGTATATTATTTAGCTTTGAAGTAAGTTTATTCTTAAATAGAATATTTACTTTGTTTTGCAAATTTCCTTACTACGCGTCATATTCTATATCGTATAAGAATTTTTAAATTGGCAATACCATGAAACAGAAAATGGCAACTGTGCCTGTGTTGAAATTAAGTACCTATAATCTCTGATCCATGTCTATAAGATGACCTGATTTGGTATATGAAATTGAGCTACATTCGGCAACAGCGCGATAACTCCAAATTAAACCGACGAGGTCATAAGCTCCATTACTAAAAGATCAAAGGCATTCCACCGGCTGTCTTCCTTGTTAATTCTCTAGTCTTTGGCATAATTTTCGCTTTTACCATGTGTATAACTGTATCAGCACTCAACACCTTATTGGGGTGTTTCAGATATGCGGTCATTAATTTCTGGTGATTTTACATAAAAAAATATGAAAAAGAAAGGTTCATATAAACATGTGTCCGGAAATTCCTCCTAAGGGCGCTGGGGTCTCTGAAGGGGGTACCAAAAATTTTATTTAATATCTCAGGAGCCCTTTGAGCCAGAGTGACTAGTTTTTGTACGTGATTCCATATCAATAAAGGTCATTATCTGATGTTATCAACCCAGGGTTAATTCAATCAGGGGTGCACAAAATTGGAAAGGGGGAATTGCTTCTTCCCCCAAATTTTTAATGTGAATTTTCTGTGATTGTCTCATCTAGAATATTAAATAAAATGATAATTTTGGATGCCCCTTCACAGGCCCATAGCGCCCTTAGGAGGAATTTCCGAACCCATGTTTATATGAACTTTTCTTCATATTTTTTGATGTAGAATCACCACTAGAAATTAATTACCGCATACCTGAATCACCATGTATATGGCAGTTTACTTCACAATATATAAAGCAAATAAGTTGCGATACATATCACCTGTCAGTCAGACCGCAATTTATAATTATCGTTAGGCATATTATTTAAATTATATATTATTATATTGTAATATACATTTTATATCGTGTGCTTTTATGGTTGCAATAAAGATATTATATGCTAACCAAAGCAACACACTTTCTCAGCCGTTGCCGGAAACTATTTACCGAGCCCCCACATGTGTTAGGGATTCGGCTCTGTTAGAACCCGTTCTAGGGCCCTGTTGAAGCAAACATCACCAACGTCGCGCCGCGGTAATGTCTGCTTCAACAGCTCTCAGAATGCAGACCCGGACAACAGTGGCGGCTCGTCAGGGGAGGCAGGGGAGGGTGAGCCTCCCTTTGGAAGAAGCAGCATATCTTCCAATCTTCCAAATTAATATCTTTTACTTGTAGAAATTTCTCTAATTGTTTTTCAAAATATCAAGCCTCCTCTGCAGACAATATCATGAGCCGCCACTGCCGGACAAGGAATTACAGAGACATCTACTCCAAAATTTTCCTTAAAATATGCTCGGTTCCCAATAGTACAAATTTCTGTAATTTTTGCGCGCTCGGTTGACTTAGTAGTTATTGTAGACTCTAGCCATTATTAACGGCCCCGAGGGTGTCCCTTATAATACTGAATATTCAAATTTTTAAGACATCCCTCCCGAAGCGTTTTTATTTGTTTCCTTTTAGAAAAAGAAATTTTTGTGCATAAATTCAGCTCGATCAAATGATTTTTCACCCTGGCAAAAGCCATTTGAAATTTGTAAATAAAATGCAAATTTTGTCTTTTCTGTTCATGTTTTATTTATATGAAAAATGTTGTGTGATATACGATGTTTGTTTGGACGGGTTATCTTATAAAACTACAAACTTGAAATCATCTTGTGGATATAGTTTTTTTGGTACATGTAGAACTTTCGCGACATGAGGTGTGGACTACAACAGTAGATTCTGTAAATTTGTTTCGGACTTAATTCGTTCCAAATACTGCTGCATCAACGCTACGCCTCTGCCACATCATTTTTTATGCTTAAATCTGAAAAAAAACTCGTGAGCAATTATGAAATCTTCCCGAGAATGCTAGGTTTTAGAATCGTAACGTAAGAAATCCTACTCCAGCCCAAATCTTTCATAGAGTTTGACAGTATTCGGGTTTACGAAGTCACTGATATCTTTTCTAAGCCAACTCATCATTTAGCTTTACTACCAGGCATTGTAAGCCGGAACTGTTCACAGTAAATGACGAGGCTGTGCTGCTACAGGCATTGTTTGTCAATTTTTTTTTACCATGTTTCCTTTTTTTAATCCAGCCAGCATTTCAGTCAGGTATCATAAGTGTCCAGTGAATTTCTTTAAGCCTACATCGGATACAGACTTGTTAGTTTTCTCATAGAGTTTCAGTTCTGATAAAAATTGGAATGCGAGTAAATCGCTCTTGACATGAAACGCGCGTCAGGGATCGCACCCGACTTATAAAATTTAACATCGTGTGGTGGAGTATCTCCCAAGAAAATGCATGCGAGATGCAGCAACTCTCTGTATAGTTAGCTTTTGCTGAATAAACCGAAGTAATTCGTCTGACTTTTCTTTATATAAACGAAATAATTTTACTTACTCGTCGTATTCATATTCATATTGTCACTATTCCTTCCTTTTCACGAGCTTTTTATATTTTTTCTAATGCTCTCTTTTCTTTCTTATAAAGCTTTTCAAGGTATCTTCTGTGTGATCAATTTAGGTAAATATTTTCTCTCAATGCTTTTTTCGTCGCTCTGTACTTTAGCATGCAACCATCCTTCTCTCATTGTAATATTAAAAATTTTCTCTCTTCATTTTTTATTTTATTTATCGCGTCTGCAGGAGCAATATCAAATAACTCACTATTTTTAAAGGCACCTTCCCTGAAAATTCGTGGAGCCAATCGGAGCGATCTCCATCTCCATTCGGCATAATTTTTTTTTGCTCAGATAGGAATACGCGCCTTCGACCAAGCCGGCATTGCCTCTTGTGCTGTGGCAGAGTATGCTTTAGTCTGAGACCCTTTACCAGGTTTAACACGTAAGTCATGAATTAAAAGTCTCAACACTTGTAAATTCGAAGACAATGTTGCTCCACTTTTCAAGGTATCTTCTGTGTGATCAATTTAGGTAAATATTTTTTCTCAATGCTTTTTTCGTCGCTCTGTACTTTAGCATGCACAGATACATGTTAATTGTTACACTGATAAATAGTACTCTACTATATTAACTTAAGTGTTTAAACTTACAGATGTTCGAACACACATAGTATGCAGCTTACGTTTTTGCACCTCTACTGAACTAATTCGTTTGTCACAAACACAAAGCACCGCATCCGTGTGTTCGAAGCTTTGTACGTTTTTTCACATTTATAGTTTGCCGTGGGCCGTGAGGTTACCCGAGAGGCGCATTACTGATAAGTATCCTAATTTGCCCTTAGGAGGAAAAAAGACTTGTCAATAATCAATAATACGCTATTCGTCTCCATGAGCTCAAATTTTGCACATGTACTTTTTAAGTGAAGGAGAACAAAATTAAAAAAACTTCCCGTGGTCAGTTAAAAAGTCGATTTTAGGGGACACCCTGAGGGTTCCTACAATCACTGGCCCGACTGTGGTCTTTACATTATACATTCTGCTAACTTCTATTTGGAGGTCATTTTACAGGATTTCTCCTTTTTATTATGTACGACGATGTTAGGTCGATTCGCATGAATTTCTCTGTGACTTATAATCGGCAAGTTTCACAAAAGTGTGACGTCGCTGATATTGACAATCTTTTCAGGGATATATTCCTAATATTTTTGTGGCACCAGTATATTGAGGTGCTTACACGTGACCCAGTGGAGAATCTTGCCACTCTATTGTGTTGGTTAGTGTACTCGGATGTTGCCAACGTAGTACATCCCGCCACCACATAACTGACATGTTCTTCTGCTAGGCCACATATTTTACACTTGCTGTCAACACCGTTTCAAGATCATCTTCTGGTATTATCGATTCCTGCACTGCTATTATTAATCTTTCCGTTGCCCCCTTCAGGCCCGATCCGTTCAACCATATCATAAACGCCTTTTTATCTATTGCTGGTCAGTCGCAAAGTGCTTTTATTATTATTCGGTTTTAATTTTCTTCTTAGCGTCCTCATCAGTGGTTTTGGTTTCCAGATATTTTTCCTGGATTTTACGCGCTTCCTTCTGAATGGAATACAAGTTCTTGTCCTTGTCATGGTATTTAACTAGCTGTGTGAATTTGTCCTTCCCCTGTCGGATACTCGCGCTTAGTACCAAGTATAACATGTGCACATATGCCTTCGGATGTTGAATTCCTCCCATTGTTAGAATATTGGGTCGTCTTTCTGTCCATTTCCGCGATATCACATAGAAGCTAATCGACAATTCCAAAACTGTAAGTAACTGGGGGACAGCAATAGTGTTTATTGCTGCGATTTTTTTCTTTATGGAAAATCACTCTAGCGCATTTGTCTAACCCAAATTCCAGCTTGATGTCATGACTGAACGATTTAAATTATTATTTTAATGAAGGAAAACGTAAGTTAAACGTGCCAGAAATATTGTTATTCATCCAAATTTTCCACAGTTATGTTTTCTTATTATTTTATATTCAATTCCCAATTTCCTCCAAATCGAAAATAAAATAAATTAGTGCACGTAATCCTAAAAATTTTGTGCTATATTCGAATCAAATATTAATTAAATAGATATCGGCAATCAGCAATGTCAGACAAAACTTCTACTAGTCTATTTGTTTCGTTATGATACACATACATATATGTGCAGTAATTCTCTATAAAAGACCTAGAAAATACACAAAGTAGTATTTCAGGCCAGAGGTTGACTATCCGTTATATTGTTGAACGCAAATACTAATGGCTTTCTTCACAAGTATTTCCTTTTTTTAAATGAAAGTCATTGCTAATTGTCTTGATATGCTTATATTATGAGGATGTCGTATTTTCCTAAACATACTTCAATTATGCTTAAAGAATAGTTAAATAATCTAATTTTGATAGACGATTTAGATTTAACATCTTGGTTTCTAGATTATGTATGTTCTTTATATTTTTTGTAATTCCCACATCATAAAATTGTTAAATATCTAGCGATATAAAGAAGTTTTTGTCGCATATACCAGGTGTAGCATATACCGGGGTGACATCTCCATTATTTGAAAAGATAAAAATAAAAAAAACTGTAAAAGGCATAAAACTCTGGTTTCATGTTGCCTCTTGCAACGCCTAAGAAATCTAACTTTTTTACAAATGGCACCTTGTATACCTAGAGCCTGATATCGCATCACCACGTAATCTTCAGCACAGTGGTATACCATACTTGGTATGTTTGGAGGATTTTATGGATCGAATTCGTAAGGCTTGCCGTAGAGTAACATGCTTAGAGCAACAGTTATGCTTAGAGCAACCTGCGACACTTGGAAGCTTATAAGGAGGCCGGTGATGCCCAGCTGAACATCCAGTGGAAATATGTTAGCATAATCTCTTAATTTATTAATATGGTGCGATTTATTTTTTGTCATTTTACAACATGTTTTATTTGTTGCTATTAAACAACTGTAACATACCAAGTATGGTATATCACTATGTACAAAATGACGTGGCAATGCGATTTCAGGCTTTAGCTATACAGGGTGCCATTTGAAGAAAAAAGTGGAGGGTGGTTTTAGGGGCTGCAAGGGGCAACACGGCTCCAGGGTGTCATCAGATAGAGTCTTTCATGCCTTTTGCAGGTTTATTTATATTTTTATCTTTTCAAATAACGGAGACATCGCCTGTTCCGCGTAATTCTGGGACAACCGGTATATTAGGGCGACCCATCTCTATAGGGGTGAACTTTTTTTAATTTTGCGACCCATACTACGAAAAAGTACCGTCAAACTAGGAATAATTTATGAAAAAATTTCAGATAAACCAGAGAATTGGAAAAACTTGTAGATAACTATCTAAGCTCGTTTATCTGTTTTCTCATCATTTGACAGTTACAGCAGAAATACTAGGACATAACACTACATGTTTGTCCATAAGTAGAACCACACATCAGCAGTCTAGTCAACGTGTGCGCGAAGAAAGATCTGCAAAATCAAAGACAGCTGAGGAACCTTAGTTGCTGGCACCAGTAGTGCATTGGGATGGAAAACATTTATCTTTCTAACTCAAATAGAAAATGTCGATATCCTTGGAGTACCCACTTTATCGAATTCTACAGGCCGCAGCAGTTTATGAGGTGCTTGCCGAGTGGAATTTGAAAGATGAGCTAGTAGTCTTGTATTGTGACACCACAACATCGGATAGGTTATTTAAATTGGGCACCCGCAATATTTCAACGAATGTTAGAAAGATATATTCCATACTTTCCTTGTGGACTTGTTTTGAGAAGCGCGTTTGACAAATAAACGCCTCTTCGTATGGTCCAAACGTACCACTATTTAAATGCTTTAGGGAATTTTGGCTTAAAATAAACCAAAATAAAGTGAAAGCTGGATTTGGGGTAGAAAAAATTAAACATAACAATACAGCCAGTTAAAGTTGAAATTGCAAATTTCGTAAGGTGCATTTTTGAAACTGCAAGCAACAACCACGTGATGATTATAAAGATTTTTTATTGCTTTCTAAACTTTTTATTGAAGAACAACCCACTCACATGGCCTTTTATCGTCCAAGTGCATTTCATCACGAACATTGGATTTCCAAAGAAATTTATTCTTTAAAAATATCCTTTTTTCAAAACCAACTTAAAAAAGAAAAAACAGTTGTTGAAGATATACGCCTTTTTATATTTATAAAGGGTTGGTTTAAAGCGCCATATGCTAGTAAAGCACCTTTTCACGATTTACAGTTTTGCAAAGTACTGATTAATTATAAATATATTGACAAACAAATATTTCAAACCTTAAGCATTTGTGGTATAGTCTAAGTGCACGCGTACATAAATGCAATTTATACATATCCTCGTATAACTTCTTGTACGGCATAATTGCACCTAGTTTATCACTTTTTTCCTTTGTGAAAATTTTCGTAAACGCGGCGTTCCTCCTCGGCATGAAAAAGACGATTTCCACGCGTCGGATTGGAAAATCGGCAAATATATTTTGTCGGACAATTTGAGAATTTGATTCTGCATATATATTCTATATATTTCTACAAACTGTCCGACAAAAATTTTGGAACGTTAAGGGTGTCTACCACCCTAAACATAACATAACATAACATGTATTGATAACCAGCTGATTTTTTCAAGATTGCTTAATAAAAATATGTAGAATCCAATTTTCGAATTGTCGGACAAAATATATTTGCCGATTTTCCAGTCCGATGCGCGACGTGTGGAAATCGTCTTTTTCATGCCGAGGAGAAACGCCGCGTTTACGAAAATTCCCGCAAAGGAAAAAAGTGATAGACTAGGCGCAATTATGCCGTACAAGAAGTTATACGATGTATAACTTGCATTTATGTACGCGGGCACCTAGACTAGTACTGTCGTGAGCAAAAAAAAATGGGACAACTATTTTTTTCTAATGTAAATCTGTCTCTATTTGCACACACAATGAGTTTTGACAAATATCTGACAATGTCACAAAAATTAAAGTCAGATGTACACAACTAAATTTTAGCAAAAATACGTTATAAGACTTGTCCCATTTTTTTTTGAGCACGACAGTACATAAATCCGATGAATGTTGGTTTATCTTTCTTTGATGACGATATTTTGGTTATCACCAAGAGAATTATGGTTGAAGCTTTGAATAAAAAACACCAAAGAAGAAGGTATTAAACGACTTGTGATTATAACATTAACGACATTAAAAACAAGGAAGTTCAGTACTTTATACACAAAAACAGAAAACCGTCTTTGAAAAATTAAGCTTGCCTACAAAATTCCTAAAAAATCGAGGGGCAAACCGCGAAGGAAATCTGGTGTACATTCAGAAGGAAATCTTAGGAAATCCCAGGAAATCTGAAATCTTTCCTCAGGAAATCTTTTGCTTTTCGGATTTCTTCCCCCCGCTCGTCAAAAATTTGTTGAAAAAAATTCGAGGAAATCTGGAGGGAATCTGTGTAATCTTCTTCAAAGAGAAAATCTGGTTTACAAAATTTTGGGCCTCGTAGAAAATGATCCAGCAATAAACTTAAAGTTGTAAATGCTGCAGCTGAAAGAGATATCAAGAGTTTATAAATCACTTTTCCCAGAAAATATTGTAAAAAATATTATTTTTGGTGCTACACCTGTAGATTTAGGATAGTATTTAGTACTATTTATGATAAAAAGTTGTGTAATCTTTTTAATAAAAAAGGGAGTTTCATTTTACAAATTATTTTTCCTAGACTACGAATTTACGGTGGAATAAGAGATATTTTTTACTCATAACGTAGATAAAATTTTCAATATTTACCTCCGTTTATCTTGCCTCACTAATATTTTGCAGGAACTATTTTCTCACCAAATGGGGACGGGGGATTAAAAATTCCAAATTCAAAAAAGATGTGCCATCTCAATATATAACTTGCATACCGCTTATGTGGATAGGAGTATTAGACATACTATTAACGAAAAGGTGTAAGAATTTGAGGCGTCAATGTATAACAGCCAATAGGCACATATTTGACTTCCGACGTGGTGTTCTAGATGAGTACGATTCTACACTTTTTTTGTGCTATGAGCTTCCGTTCTATAAGAAATTTATTAGTGTGGATTTCGCATTATATTCCAATAGTAATATCTCCAACTTTTAAAAGGCCTTTAATAACTTAAAAAATAAAACACAAAATTGACAATAATTTTGAATAGTTACTCACGTTAATATGTTTTGTAGTTTTGTTTTTTCGGAAATAAAACCAAAACGATATAACTTTTAAACATAATAATGTCATAAATGTTTATCTTACAGGCTACAAATGCAATTAGCATTTACAATCTTTTTAGTGAAATTCATTATACTTAATTATGTACAATATGTACTCGAGAACATTTCCCTGAGAACGAAAATAGTTAAAATATACATACTCGTTCTGTGGATACTCATTAAAATAAAATAAGTATAAAATAGATCTGATGTCGATGGACATTAGTAGGTAATTTAAGTTAGGAAATTTATCCTTGAGAAACCAGTAAAGTGTATAATAGTTAATTACGAGAATTCTTGGTAAAATGTATATAAATGGAATTTTAAATGGAAAATGACAATTAAAATATTCTTCAAAACGCAATAAAATTAGCTGAATTCTTCGATTACCAATAAAAAATAATTTCAAGTGACAGTAACCGAAGTTCTCACTGTGTAGACATTTAAAATTATGAGTTACCAGACGACCAAAAGTCTGGTGTTACTTCAAAACGAATACCTCTAAAATCGCAGTCTCTTATTCTGAGAAATCTAAGCTAGTTTTAAAGTTGAGTGGCAATAAAAAATATTTTAATCAGATTATAAGATACCAAAAAACCGCTGCCCAAGGAATCACTACTTCCACATCCAGATTCTCTATCCAAGTCACTCACAACGAAAAAACTTTGTATGTGAAAATAATTGTTTATGGAACTTTAATAATATAATATTTGAAATCCTCTACCCCAAAAACCCATAAAACGATAGCCCACATCGGTAGTGGGGTGGGGGTCGTGATAGGGGGGTGGTAGTGGGGGGTGGATGAAGTAAAAAAATATTTTGAGGTTTCTGGTTCCTGTACATACACTAAATCATTTTTTTTTCATCCCCTTTAATAAGGAGGTGGGGGTGGTAATGGGGGTGGCTAATGCCAAAAATTTTTTTGAGACCTTAGCTTCTCTTGTATATATTAAATACCAATTTCATGGACTCTTACCTGTTTGATTTACCCATTTATCCCAAATTTACCCCAATTGACCCCCCAACCCTTCAACGGAACAAGATGAAAATATAATCTAGTTCTAAATCTCGTTAAAGTACATATGTGTACCAAATTTCAAGTCAATATCTTAAACGGTTCCAGAGTAAACGTGCCCACAAAAAAAAGTTACAGACAGACCGACAGACAGACAGAAATTTTTTTTTCGCTCAAACTTAAAATCTCGACGTTTCATGACATTTTAAGCCTATTTGGACAATAAAAATTTTTAAAATTTTGTTTGTCGTTACTATACTTCCACTGGACGTGGAAGTAATTATCAGCTGTTCACTTAACAGTTAAGAGGTCTACACACGATCCAGCGGCAGGAGCCAGCCTTGTCGGCATGCTTTGAACTCATTCGTCAAAGTGAACTGGTCCGCTAGCATTCCGATTGTCTTCAAAGCGTACCGACAATGTTGGGTCCCTGCCGCTGGATTGTGTCAGCATAAGCTGAAAAAAATTCTATTATATTTTTGCCCTTTTACTTTAAAGATAAAATTATAATTCGCTTAGTTTAATACTTTAATAAGTTGATTTGTTAAAAAATAAATTTCAATTCAGTGGCATTGATAAAAAAGAGTGTTATACCAAAATAAATAAAGGGCGTTCCTTATTTCATTGAATGCGAATTAATTCCGTTTATGTACATAATTTTAAAACTGAAATTTTTACCACCATCGAATTACAATTTTCAAGATTAGTATAGAGTCACCTTTCTTGTTAATCCGGAATCATGAAATGTTAGGATTAGTTTTTTCCAAAACTTCCGTCTATTAATTTACCTTCTGTACGTGAATGTAATTAGCTGGATCAATCATCAGAATAATCTTGAACTTTGCTTTAATATCGCGTATTAATTTAGCATCTTCCGGTGTTGTAGAATCAATACCATTAACACAAGACCACAGACCTTCATGCTTCAGGTACGTCTTCATGCTAAACGCCCATGTTGTATAATTTTCTAGTCCCACCAATTTTTGAATTATCGGCAAACGGCTGTTCGACATTATGGCCAGGTAAATAACGGAAAAACCAAATTTCAGCTTCAGTGGTAGAAATTTCAGTTTAAAAATGTTCCATATATATAATTCTCCATATTTATAAATGGAATTAATTCACATTCAATGGAACTGGGCCCATAACCTGTAGAAATGTATTGTTACGTGTTTATGTAGAAGGACCTACCACTCAGCGTCTGAGTGACGCGACACTAGTTTATTTAAAGGGCGCCAGTCGCGTTCTCCCTTGTTCATGTGTGGTCTTCCACTCCCAGGCGGATTTAAGAAGATGTAAGATATTTTATAGCTAAGAAGTAGGCCAAGGCTGCACTATCGTAGATTATTAACGACGCTCCCTCTAAAAATTATTTTTTTCTCTCGATGCAATTTATCTTATGTACCTAATGGCGATGGATTTTATGCTTAAAAATCTCTGAATTGTTTTAATAAAAGAAAGCCTCTCGAGCTTCCGTAATGTGATCGGGGTATTGAGACACCCGATTTACTCAATTCCTGCCTATCAAACGAAAACCCTCGACGGATAAGACTTACAAGTCATTCAATCAATAAAATGCAAACGTTCAAAGAATACCATTTAAATTAGATTTAAAATAAGTACAGTTAAAATTATGCAATATCCTATCTAATAAATTATATAATTTGAATAGAATCGCCTCCCCCAAGAGGGACAAGTTCGATCACCTGTTCAAGAGATTTTTTAATCCTACCATACAAGCGTGCGCTAGCAATCTATTTGGTAGATTCACATAACTTCCCTAGAAGTTGATGAAAGTATTTTGGGTTTTTTTGTGACTAACTTTAAATAATATTAAAATATATTACTTTTAAAATTTTGGGTCGCCTGTGATTAGCTTTAAAGCTCTTTATCGTGATTATATCATTCACAAGAACAGAGTTCCATTTGAGTTAAACTATGTTTACAACTTTCTGTCAGTCTCACGACGTACTCTGGTTCTGGTATAGGTTCAATATAGGGGATGTGACACGACTTCGCCTTCGAGCGACGTTTTTCTCTATACTTTGTCATTTGGAAAGACCTGTATTTGGTTTCCCTACTATCGTTTTCTACTGATTATCCAACGCCCTTGTCCAATTGACGAGCCGCTGGATGAATCCAAATTTGTTTTATTCGAAAAACCGGCCTTGTCCATTTTTACTATATTTTTTCAAATACCTATAGACGCTACACGCCTTTGCCACATTTGTAGGTTTCGCCCTTTTAGTACGCCGCATCGTTAAAATTTTTGATTCATTCTGTTGAGAATTGATCTATAATGAGATATCGAAAAATTCGACTTCGTCAAAAAAGGCGATAGAGCACAACTGATCAAATTTCCCACGTTCACGAAGACGTATTGTACCAAAAGTAAAAAATTCTAAAGTGCGCCGAATTTACAGAATAGGGAGTACTATAAATGTAGACTTAGAAAAAATTAAAATTGTGAATGTTGGCAAAATATTAAGTGGCAATACGGAAAAAGTAACAAGTCTCTAAATGAAATTTTCAGCTAAAAAGACGAAATGCGCCAATGCCAGTTTTTCGCGTAAGAACAATTTAAATCCATCCGGTCACTTAACCATGGGACGAGAGCACTGGAGGATCATCAAAAAAGATAGTTTCATGCCCGAAGGCAGATCTTTAATTTTAGTGAAGATAGGGGAAAAAGTCGATCAGCCCATAAATGAGTACCTCCATAGCGATCGCTCGGAAACGATGTAGCACAAAATTTTCATTAGGTTACGTGCCCTTAGTACGCTTTCGCGAGGAAGCATGTGGCTTATATACTGCCGTACAATGCATGTTCCAGTTGATAAATTCCTGTGAATGATATAATCATTATTGGAACTATAAAGCTAGCCACAGGCGCATCAAAATTTTAGTAAAATATTTTAATATTCTTACCGTCAATCCAAGTCAAATTGCTCTCGTACACTTCTAGGAAGTAGTGAATCTTTTTATGTCAAGTCGATTGCTACTACATACTCTCCATTGCATGGTGGTTGAGATGCACGTCCTTTAAAGTAGGCATCCACCATTGCTATGTAGGTAGGCAGATTTTTACATAGATGGGGTTCTTGGATATTTAGTGTTCACTTGAATTACCTCAATAAATGGTATTATTTGAACTCTGCATTTTCTTGATTGAATGATTAACTTTAAATTTAATCTCTCGGGAGCTCTTGTGTGTTAGATCGACAACTGAATGAAAGGGGCCATCGAAGGACCCACACGACTGATATTCTGAACATCGATCAAATCACAGAAGCTGAAGAAATGAACTCTGAAGAAGTAGTTAGAGCACGGACATGCCGAATGTGCTACCCTGCAGCCTCAGTCGATAAATGGATGCCATTGTAGAAGAACACACTGCCAAGCGTCTAGGTGACGCGACACCAATTTATATTTAGAAGGGCGCCAGCCGCGATCTACCACGTTCTTCCACTGCCAAGTGGGTTCGAGATAAGATATACTTCGGTAGATGAGTAACAGGTCAAGGCTGCACTACCTCAAATCATTAACGATGCTCTCTCAGGACGTGATTTCAATTATGCACTGACAATAAGGGCTTTTACGTCTTTGGATTATTGCGATTTTTGCATAAAAAAAATCCCTATCGAAGATTGAAATTTGACGTGACTTTGATCTGTTTATACGGTAGTAAGTGGTCTGACGTCTTTTGGTTTCCGCTATTTTTGCATAAAAACATCCCTATCGAAGATTTCCCTCCGACGGGATTGGAATTGACGTGATCTGTATGTATTTACCTACTAATAATAGTCCCTGCACTTAAAGATTTCTGGAGAAATCGCATAAAAAATCCCTATCAAGCTCCCGTAAGGCGACCAGAACACTTAGTATCAAACTTAGGGAATCATGAGATTCCGATTGACTCAGTTGTTTAGGTCTTCCAAACGAAAACTCCAGGGATTAAGACTAGCAACATCAATAAAATGCAATTAGTTCAAAGAATACCGTTTATTTAATAAGTATAAAATAATAATACAATGATTTTCTGCAAAATTATATAATGTGAAAGAATCACGCCTCCCCAACTAAGGCAAATTATTTTTTAACCATACAAGTGAGAGCGTGCGCTAACAATTTAATTTGGTAGAAAAGATTCATTTAACCTCCTCAGGATTTAATGCAAGCCTTTTTAAAAAGAATTTAAAAATTTTGTATTTTGGTAATTATGGCTGACTGAAAATAATATAAAAATATTTTACTCAAAAAACTTTGGTTCGCTTATGAATAGCTTAAAGGTCCCAGGTCGTGATTTTATCATTCACGGGACAAAGTTCGACTAATACATGAGTTTAATAACTTTCGGCCAGTCTTACGACGTACTTGTACGCAGGTTCAATATAGGAAAAATGACAGCGAGTCACCTTCGAACGACTTTTGGGCAAAATGGACTTTCGAGTCCTTTGTGCACAAGGCGGTTTTCGTCGGTTTCGCCTTTTTAATACATTGCCTTGTTAAAATTTTAGACCCAGTCTTTAGAATGGGGTATATAATGACTGTACCTCCATGGTCAATGTCTTCGGCGGAGGAATTGAAGTTGAAAATATTTTGAATATTTTCAAAGTACTTTTTTGGCGTACTTTTTAAAAAGTATGTGATTCATTTTTCCATGACCACCAAATACTTTCACTCTCATATCCTGGACCAAAATATATTTTCCTAAGTAAAAATTCGGTGTTTTTTTTGCCTAAGTCGAATTTTTATTTTAGCTTCGACCTAGATCAATTTTGGAAGGTTCTACAACACCATCACTGAGACTGCAACCTGCACTTCTAGCACCTTAGCATCTTTGGCATATCCGTACCTTTAGGATATCCAGAAGTGATAAGTTAATAAGCAGTATTAGATATAAGAGTCGTAAGACGGAGGCGACTTTGGAGGGAGCAGTTAGCAATCCACGGTATGTACGAACTTAAATCTTTCTCGTCTATCACAGGACTCCGGTCCTAGGTCGTCTCTTATAACTGAACCGAATCCACTGAAAGTTGAAATGAACCACCTAGAGTCAAAGGAGAAAACGCGTCTGGCGCCCCTAATAAAATAAATAGTGCCACGTCCTTGAGACGACGATGGAGAGTTCTTCTATTTGAGACCAATTCATTATTCCTCTTTTGTGTTAGAACGTGAAAATTTAAATTAATCTTCAGGTAAGTCGATTAATTCTTCAATCATATTTCACAATTTCCTTATTCATAATTACATAATAACACATATAAATATTTGAAGAAAAGAGATATATTTTGATGTAAGTGGATTAATTATGTGAAAAATCTATAGTCTAGGTACCCGCGTACATAAATACAATTTATACATATCCTCGCATAACTTCTTGTATGGCATAATTGCGCCTAGTCTATCACTTTTTTCCTTTGCGAAAATTTTCGTAAACGCGGCGTTCCCCCTCGGCATAAAAAAGACGATTTCCACGCGTCGGACTGGAAAATCGGCAAATATATTTTGTCGAACAATTTGAGAATTGGATTCTACATATATATTCTATATATTTCTACAAACTGTCCAATAAAAATTTTGGAACGTTAAGGGTGTCTACCACCCTAAACAGAACATAACATAACTTCAAAACATTTATTGATAACCAGCTGATTTTTTCAAGATTGCTTAATAAAAATATGTAGAATCCAATTTTCGAATTGTCGAATAAAATATATTTGCAGATTTTCCAGTCCGACGTGTGAAAATTGTCTCTTTCATGCCGAGGAGGAACGCCGCGTTTACGAAAATTCTCGCAGAGGAAAAAAAGTGATACACTAGGCGCAATTATATATACGCGGGCACCTAGACTACTACCGATATGTCACTTTTTTA
Source organism: Rutpela maculata (assembly GCA_936432065.2). Lineage (NCBI taxonomy): Eukaryota > Metazoa > Arthropoda > Insecta > Coleoptera > Cerambycidae > Rutpela > Rutpela maculata. Next base: position 76,735,547 of record OW386286.2, on the reverse strand, counting down.
GTTATACACTATGAAATATTATAAATCATGATTATAGTAGTTAACATTCACATTATATAATTGTAACTAACATAATTGGTACAATGTGACTCGCACAGCACAAGAAAACAGACCCACAGATATACAAACATACGCGTCAAACTTACAACACACCTCCTTTTTGTGTCGGGGTTTAAAAAAAAAGAATATGTCATAAATAAATAATATTCGACAATACATTGATCTAAATCAGCCCATTACAATAAGCTATACCGAAGGCATTTATGTGTATCAAAATATTCTTTTAACTGTGGTATCCCGGCAGTAGTTACCTAATAAATAAATTATAAACAAACTAAGTTATAAACTAACATTAGAGAATGAAAGTTGCAAAATCGAATTAAATTTAAATTGCAATGCGAAATAAACTTTAACCATTTGCGATTATAATAATCATTATACTTAATTAGAGCAAAAACGACTAATTGCATCCACATAACTAGTATTGCGGCAAATTTAACACAACTCTAGTCCTAGAATAGAATAATTTGAATCACGTTTGTTTATGTTGTAATTTAATTGCTGGCTCTGTAATGCACGAAATAATAGCACCAGTAGCGGTACCAATATCAATTTTATTACATGTATTCTAAAAGTAAATAATTGATAAATTTTCAGGAATCGATCCTAGGACCATTACTTTTTAATATTTTTATTAATAGTGCTGTAGCTCTATGCATATCACTCGTCTGCTGTACGCAGATGATACAAAAATTTGAATAAAAATAAACGGTACTCGGGGCTGCATTACCCCGCAGGAAAGCTTTGATAGGCTTCATTTGTGGTATACGAAAAATAAGTTATTACCACTTAATATAAATAAATGTAATGTTCTGCCAATAGAATTTCAGGATTTATTATGCGTAATTCCTGTGATTTTTGGAACCTATCTACAATTAAATTGTTGTACAATTCATATGTCAGATCTCGACTTGAATATAAGTCTATCAATTGATGTCCAAATTGCGTAAAATATATCGAGGTATTAAAAAGAGTACAAGAAAGGTTTTATAGTTTTAAGTTTTTGTCATACCAAGAGAATAAAGTGTAACCTCCTATTGCTTACCCACATGATTTGTTACTTAAAACATACAACTCCTTATTGGTCGTAACACGCATCTTGTTTAATGTGATAATTTTGTTCAGAATGCAACTGAATTATTGAGTAAAATCAATTTCGATGTATCCATATAGGTATACAAGTCGTCGCTATAAAACTTTTTATTTAAATATGACTAATACTAATATATTGCATTACTCATTACTCTAATTTTTATCTGATGTACCGAAATTATTCCCCAATGCAAGACAACATTGATATATAAATTTCTAGCAATGTACGTATAAGAATACTTTTTTATTGTAATTCTGTCTTATTTATTTTGTTTTTCATCTTACTTGTTTTTTTAGATATGTTTGTCTTCTTATGTCAGTTTTGCATATACTTATTTAACTGCATTACTATTATATAACTTTGAATATTTTAAAATTTGTATGAAGATTTTTAACTTTATATTGTTCTCTATCCTATAACTGAGCTAGAATTCGTTGGATAGTTGTAGGTGTTATATATTTCTACCCCCTTTTACAGAGATCTGTAATATATCCTCCTTCAATAGAAACTTGCTCAATTAAGTAAGTGAATAAGTTGGTAGTTCCTCAATAATCCGAGAGATGGCGCTGCTGTTCTTAGCCACAGTACAGGGTGTTCACTGAGGGCTGTAAACACATAACATAGATAAATAAACAAATAATTATATAAATAATTCACAAAATTTCCTCAACAAAAATAAAAATATATGTGATGATCGCAATTTTTTTTATTGAAAATTCATTATCAGCTTAGAGGGATGAAAAACTTTTAAGTGTAAAAAAATTAAGAAAACTAGTATCTAAGGCGCTATTCAAATTTTTTTTCTCACTGTATATTTTCGGTTAGAGTTAATAGACTCGACCATACTTTGAAATGTTCTAAAGAAAAATTAATTGGCAATTTATACACGTGTTAGAGCTATGCAGTTTTTTTGTATTATAAGACATACAGGGCGACATTCAGTTCCTAAACATTTTTTCCAAAATTTAACGACCTTCCAAATCTTCCAAAATTGTAGCTGATTTTTTTTAACCACTCAGTTTTTTCCTTAGGTTAATACACCGACGGCTTTGCACTATTTGACCTGACATCATAGATCTATAATAATAAGTAAAAAGCGTGAACCACAGATTAGAAATGTAGGCAAGCAAGTGGCTTTTCAAGGTATTGTTCATTTAAACCCACAAAGTTTCATTAGACAGTTGGCGGTTACTCAGGAATTTATACATTCCCGGTTTACAAATTATAAAGTATCATAAATCACAATTACACCAAGAATTGAGTGGGGATGGCGCTAATCGATAGATGTATGAAAAATATTTACTCAAAAATAAATTGACAAAATCTTTGTTTACAAGTGCATAAAGTAGTATTATTTTCAAGATTGGGAAGTTTGCGGCAATTCCATGACACTATGCGTGAGTTTCGTACAATATCTTTTCGACAACTGTCCTCAATTTCAATATTTACATACATAAATTTCATAATTAACTTAGAAGTAAGAACACATATCTATAATTTTTTTTTCATATTGGGTTTGCTACAGCACTATGTCGGCCGTTTCCCCACATTCTAAACTCCACGCTTTCCTGTCCTGTCCTATAATTTGACGTTTTTAAAGCGAAGATTGCGAGAAACGATCACGAGCCGTAGGCGAGTTCAACAACCTTATAAGCAGAGCTCGGGAATTTTATCTCTGAGACGTCAAAATCAGAGTTGGCTCTAGGTCAGCGCGGAAAGATTTTTATGAAAGTATGACAGAATATATCTTACCTTGTACTTTTTTTAGGGAATTCTATAATATCCAAAGTTAATATGGTCACGCACTCGAGGAGGAGATATTGGGGGATGTAACATTGAACCAACACACACACACGTTTATTTTTCACTACCTTAAAGTAACACACACATTTTTGCATATAGTCGACTCTGTATAATTTCACGCTAGGTACATACATACATATGGCTAGATTTGTACAACGGATTACGAAACTGCGATCTCGGATGGTCCACCCTTTCCCTTTATTAAATGTTGAGGTAAACGCGCAGAATTTCCACAGTGTAGTTATAGTAAAAGAGATTTTGTCAAAGCAATGTTTCACTATTTCGGCGGCGTTGTCGACTAGTTAAAGGAGATAATAAAACAGCATTAGTAAAAAACATATAAAAGTACCGCCGTACACGGGAATCTAATGTTGACACTCGGTCAGGATCGAATGCCTTCAACACTGCAATTGTATAAAATTCATTTTATCACGTGAACATTTGTGATGCACATGGTACATGGCAGTTTTATGTCATTAATCCTTAACTTTGTTTGTTATGTGTGATTTAATATTATACAAAAATGGTTTATTTTATTGTAAAAAAAATGTTTTATGTTGCCAGCAGTTTATTGGGTTTTTATATTTAATTATTATGAAAATAAACATAATAAACACGCCACATATATTAAACTGAACAGCAAAGTATGTGTCTGATTCAAAATTGTTTTTTTATTTGCTAGATATGTATTAGAGATTTTTATAAAAACCATTACCGTTTTTAGGTTAAATTTATTACCAAAAGTACATTGTAGCTGACAATAATGAATATTTCACCATTTCGTTTTTCTGAATGTTTCTGTAGGTGTTTGCAATATAATATTATGTCTATATGCCCATGAGTGAAAAAGGACACTTTACACACGAATTGCACGCAATATTCTTTCTAATAATTAAATCGTTACCAAATAAAAAAATCGAACCGCATTCAATCATATCTCTAACAACAGCTGCCCAAGGAATCACTACTTCCACATAAAGGTTTTCTATCCAAGTCTCTCACGACGAAAAATGTGGAAATAATTGTTTATGGAACTTTAATAATATAATATTTGAAATCGTCTACCCCAATAACACATAAAACGATATACCACATCGGTAGTGGGGTGGGAGTGATGATAAGGGTTGGTAGTGGGGGTGGATATAGTAAAAAATATTTTGAGGTTTTTGGTTCTTGTACACACTCTAAATCACAATTTTTTTTCATCCCCTTTAATAATGGGGTGGGGGTGGTAATGTGGGTGGCTAATGCCAAAATTTGTTTTGAGACTTTAGCTTTTCTTCACTAAATACAAATTTTATGGACTCTTATTTGCTTGATTTACCTATTTACCCCTCATTTACCCCAATTTACCCCCCAACTCTTCGACGGAATAAGATGAAAATATAATCTAGTTCCAAATCCCGTTAAATTACATATGAGTACCAAATTTCAAGTCAATATCTTAAACGATTCCAAAGTAATCGTTCGCACAAAAAAGTTACAGACAGACCGATAGACAGAAATGTTTTTTATCTCAAACTTAAAATCTCAGCCTTTCATGACATTCTAAGCCTATTTGAACAATAAAAAAAATTATATCTATCTATCTATACTCGCAATATACGGCTGTGGCTGCAAAATCATTCGTACAACACCAATGTATCAGAACAGGAAGTCCCTAAGATCGGCAAGTAATATTAATAATAATAACTATAAACCTACTAACATTCTGTCCATAACTAAATTAAACAATTCCTTCTATATAATTATATACACTTGCATTTGAATAAACATGAAAAGAACTTTTTTCTCCTTTCGTTTTCTCTTTTTTCTTTTTTTTTCCTCTTTTTTTTCTATTTTTTTTTCTCTCTTTTTTGATCTGTATGTTTTTTTTTATTTATTATTATTATTATTATTATTATTATTATTATTATTAAGGATGGTAACGAGGACCATAAGTTTGCCAAGGGGGCCGTCATGGCTTCTACATCACAACACTGGACTAAAAAATTTCAATTTTTTTTTGTCGTTACTATAGTAAGAAATAAAATTTCACTCAGTTTTACAAATCGTAGGCGTACAAGGAAAATCCACCAAGTCCACTTTTAGACAATTTTTGATAATTGCAGTCACTAAGTCCATATTTCCTGATCTTTCATATGAAAAACAAACTAAGTCCATATCAGTTCAATATTATAGAAGTGACCATTTAGTGTAGGTCTAGTTTACACTGAACATGGACAGCTAAAATCAACTAAGGGCAGTTAGTGTGTTCTTACTGAACAGAATGTGCTGAAAAATATTGCGTAATTATCCACTAAGTCCTGAAATAGTAAGGTTATGTTCGTGTTTAGTGTTAGTTCGTACGAATAATTCTAACAAAGTCTTCTAAGTTGTAACAAGAAGAACACACTAAGTCCAGGTGTTTTTTTTTTTAATAAAAATACAATAATGTTGTGTTAGGATATGTTGTCTAATTATTTTAATGTTTCTGCAAATAACTACTAAATCGAAATAAATACATTTTAAATATTTAGTCATCTCATTTGATTTTACACTTTCTAATAAATATTACTATCCATTTTTCTCGAAACTACATATTTTGGACTTAGTTGCTTTTCCTTGTACGCCCACGAAATACGTGTCTACCTATTAGTGGAAAGTAGCAAGGAACTGTAGCTTATTCCCAAATATCAATTTGAAGTCGGTGCAAAACGTATTTTTGTTTTTTTAACTTCAAATTTATATTTGGTAATAAGGTACAGTTCCTACTTTCCATTAATAGGTAGACAGGTATTTGTAAAACTGAGTGAAATTTTATTTCTTACTTTTTAGAGATATTTTTTTAAGGCGATTTTTTTTTAAATTATATTTTTTTACCCTTTTTAGTAGCTTCTTTTTAACTTCCACATAGTGAAGGTAGTTATTGTTAGAAAATCTGTATACTCGTCTTGGTGTGAAATCGAGAGGTCAACCACGCCCAAAATTTTGTACACCAGATTTCCTCTTTGACGAAAATTACACAGATTTCCTCCAGGTTTCCTAAGATTTCCTCGGATTTCTTTAAGATTTCCTCGAATTTTTTTCAACAAATTTTTTGAAGAGCAGGGGGGAGAAATAAAAGCAAAAGATCGAGATTTCCTGTAGTCCGGTTGCCAAAACCAATACCATAAAATTTTGTATTAAGTTTCTTTACTGCCGAATAAGTACAAGGACATATTAAGCTTCAATAAAATGGATGATGACATTCTGTCTTGGGCAACTCGATATATTCAATATGGCGGACAATATGGCGGACAATATGGCGGCTATAAATTACCTTCATTTGAAAATGGTTTTTTGTTTGGTATGTCAAACTATATGTCTTTTAGGATGCAAAGTTCAAAAACACCATTGAAATTGTATTAAGAGATTAGTATACAAAAAAATTAATTTCTCAAGCATATGCAATGTAATTTGTGTAATATTGGTGACAATTATAATATGGTAATTTCTCTTGGTATAAAAGGAAAACATTCATGAATCAAGACTAACAAAATGTTGTCTAGATAGAGATCAGCCCCTTTTTTAAGATATGGAATCAGGTGTAGTCTCTTCAAGATCACCGTCGTGAATTAAGTCTTCATCCCGTTCCACTTCTACTTCAGCAAACCGTGTGAAATTATTGGAACAGAAAGTATTTGTGCATAAACAAAACATGGTGCATGGTAGGCTGGCACTCCTGCAACTACATCCATTGCTCTTGCATGGCAATACACTTTCACAAGAGCACTTAACCAATTTCAGAATTTCCGGCTGCGCAACTACAATATTCTCTGGCAAAGTTGTGGGTAGAGATATCTCGAGTTTTGATCCTTGTAGAACCCGTGAAGCAGTGGATCCAAATCTGGTGGGTCAGATTCCATTGAGTTTTTCTAAATGCAGGTTTGTAAGTGCGCACGCTTAAGGTTTTCTTCATTTCGCTGAATTTGTTGGTGGCAGTGAGCTCAGTTTCGCACTTCCAACTTTGTCAGCCCACAGTTTGACACGAGCCTCTGAAGTTGTGTTACACTTACTTGCTCCGTAACATGCAGTCATAAACTTCGATGCTTGCCACTTCATGTCAGACAGATCAGCATGTAGATCTCCAACCAATGACAAGGAGTGTCCTCTTTTCAAAATATGAATGGCTTTATTCTTCCCAATGCCATAACACATGGCAGTAGTATCACATCCAGTGATAGCATCAAGTGCTAGCATATCAGGTATTATTTTCTCGTGTTTAATAGCAGATGCTCTAATGTCAATTAGTGTACGATCCTGAACAGGTGATTCCATCAGAATTGTTGCAGATATCTTCTCAAGGTTGTAGAAGTACAAAAGGAGCAGAAAAACATCTGTGTCATCTGATATGACGACAACTTGCTTGTCTGCATCATCAGCAGCCAGGATAGCTTGCTGTACAAGAATCGTATTTGCTTCTTCGTGAGTATTTCTTAGGTCGTGCCTTCGTTTTACTTCTGCACAATAAATGTCGTAAGGTTCTTCTTGTGGACCTGTCAAAATTAACCTGTATTTACTAGTCTTGTTTTTTTTTTACGATTCCTCTCCATCAATGCTACTGCAAATCAGTTCAATCAATTGCTTCTTGTTTTCATTTGAGCTTAAAATATCTCTCCGTGAAGGCAGAGGTGTTGTATATGTGAGTACGCGAACTCTACTCCTCTATTCTACTCCTGTAGATTTACCTGATCTTGTGCAGTCTTTAGTATTATACTCCTTGTACCGATCAAAAAAAGGTGCACATTTCCATGCTGCAAATGTATGCTTATAAATGTTTTGAGTGCCTTTATGAAGTCCTCTACAGTTCCCTTTTCTGGCCACTGTACACACCATAACAGTGCAGACCCATCAATAATGATAGATGTGTTCTTAACACCTTTATTTTTTGTTGAGCAAGAAACCTGGAGAAGTTTTTCTAAGCTGGATTTAGATTTGCAGATTCTCATTTCTCCAGAGTCTGTAAACATTGACGTTGGTATAAGTGAAAGTTCATGGAAGAGAACTTTACTGACATCTACTTGTCGTCCTTAAAAACATATAGTTTGACATACCAAACTTGCATGAAAAGATCATTTTCAAATTAAGGTAACTTATAGCCGCCACATTGAATATATCGAGTTGCCCAAGGGCGACAGAATGTCATCATCAATTTTCTTGGAGCTCAATAGGTCCTTGTACTAATTCAGAAATAAAAAAACTTAATACAATAATTTTGGGTTTACATAAATATACAGTTTGGCAGCCGGACTACTGGGATTTCCTAAGATTTTTCGGATTTTCTAAAGATTTCCTATGTTTTTTAAATTTTATTAGTGTTAGCTATAATGCTGATTTACATAAATGTTTCTGGGAAAAGCATGATTGATTGCTTACTGGGATATGTTTTTTTTTGTAACAAAAATGTCTGAGCAGTTGATTGTATATGTCATTACTGAATCTTGAGAGGGAGCTTGGTTTTAATTCTGAACTCAAGTCCCACATCTCCTAGCGTAGTTACGCCATTGTTTAGACAATCAAAGCTTTTATGTTTTTATTACATTTTTAGACAATCCTCTCTAGGTGGCTCAAATAATTCTATTAGATAACTAGATTATTTTACAAAAATCACTTTTGATAACTACTGTGGTATTATTCTTATTTTAATTTATTCTTGCCTCAATGCATCAACATTATCTCTGTAGATCTGCAAATGATAGTCACAAATTATCGATTTATTAGAGTAGGCATGAAAGAAATAAACCTTCAGGCAGAGTAGGCGGCCGAAGCGCGACGCTCTTCTGCTTATGATGGTCGGGGTCATTGGAATCGCAACAGCCATGGCCGTATGGAGGCCACTACCGTTCTTGTTCTCACGTATATAAACAGGACATCATCAGTGTCCTAAATTGAGTCACGACAAAAATCAGAATGCACCAGAATATTGCATTATGAATACCATTAAATTAACACGTGATTAAACTATAAAATATATTAACTGTCAGGGCAAATAGACGCGTAGAATATAAGTAATTCAATTTCGTTATCGTTGTGTATCTATAGGATGAATTTCATTTTAGTTTTTATAGAGAATATGTGACTGTTTATAAGTATTTATTTTTGATTTATTTTATCACTTTTTGTTACTTTTCCACAAATTATTACAATTTTTATTAATTGAAAAGAAGATAGTTGACCAAATTAATCATTTTGCGTTTCGCGTCTAAAACATATAAACCTAAATAAAATTGTTAATTCAAATATTTCAGAAATACTTTTAACAATAATACCTAATATATGTCTTGATGTATTACAGAATGCCAAAATTTGAAATTAATATTGTCAAAAATGGATTCACTTTTTTGATTTTTTATAGATCACTTTTTCTGCTGTTTGCGAAAACCTATAAACATATTTCTTATAACTGAACTGCAAGTCAATTGAAACGAACTAAGCGAATTTAGGTTGAATTCAAAGCCACAGTTCTTTAGTATTTATATATTTAAATTGAAAAGCAGAAAACAAAAGCAAGTAACCAATAAAGCATTAACTAAAATTTAAATATCCATTTACGGAGTAAATGTAATTTAAACTTATAGTATGAAATTGCATAAAAAAAGTTTTTTTTCTGTTTATTATTAAATGGTTATTTGTAAAATATTGTGAAACTGACAACAAAATTGAACTTAAAATTCCAATTGCCAGAAGTATGTTTTTGTCACTTATTGCAGTTGTAATATCATCTGCAAATACACAATAGGAAGATGTTACAAGATGTTACATGTTGGTTTATTCTATATCTATATATATAAAGAATACCGACTGACTGACTGATCTATCAATGCACAGCTCAAACCGGTGGGTCTAGAAACTTCAAATTTTGCGTAGAGGTTCCTCGAATGACGTAGACGACCACTAAGAAGGAATTTCTTAAAATTCGACCCCCAAAAGGGTGAAAAAGGAAGTTGAAATTTTAGACTTTTTCGGGAATGGTTAGATCTAGATGCGTGAAATTTGGCAGAAATATTTTTTGTTGAAATCTATTAGATACGTGTAAGACTTTTTGAAGGGGTGAAAACGGATAGATGGTTTAAAGTGTACCCGTATTTTTGAAATCGCATAAGTCAGAAACATGATTATTCGAGCAATGGACTCCTCTGAGGAAATAACAAGACACGTATTCGACGGTTTTCACCCGAAAGGGTGAACGGGATGGAGAAATTTTTAAGCCTTTTCTAAACATCGACCTAGAAGCGTGAAATTTAGCAGAAATACTCTTTATTGGAATCTATTAGATACGAGTAAGACCAAATTTAGATTTTAATTTTTTGAAAGGGTGAAAACAGAGGTGGTAGATGATCTAAAGGGTACCCGCATCACGTAAGTGATATTCCAGCGGACGGGTGAACGGGGAGGGGGTGGTTTCTAAGCATGAAATTTGTCACATACCCGCCCATGTGCTTCATTGTCGATTAAAATAATTATTTTTTCGTTTAACTCGCTCTAAAACAAAAGTACAGTGGATGCACAGTGGGTTTTCTTGAGTGCAATGAATGCGCAGTAGGTTTCCCCGACTACTATGGATACGCAGTGGGTTCTCTTCAGTGTAGTCCTGAGTACTATAGGTGAGTATGTAGTACATTTTTATAGGCATAAGTTAGTATGTTAACGTTCCTAATTCTACGCGCAAGAAGTCTGCCACGCGAACGAAGTCGCGCGCATCAGCTAGTTTATATATAATAGAAATAACAAGGACCCCCAGTGGTATACCTAAGCTAACGTCAATTTTAGTAAATTTTTCACCAAAATAATCAACAAATTGTTTCCCGTTCGCAAGATAAGATTTCAGAAGGCCATTACATCGACTACATCGCTCTGTTCCGTCGAAACACTGGCCAATAATTTGTGTGTACAGTAATTTCAATATATCAAACGGTGCACGTCATCACTAGTGATATTCTTACGTCATAATGTATCAACTCAAAATTATATCAACGTGCAAATTCCATATGCAGGTACGGAATTTAAATTGGTATCGCGCCACGTACTCGTTTACACGGTGCTGCCACACGTTGCTTTGAAAAAGTCTGCGTAACTTGCATCTTGTTGATATTTTGTTGAACCTTTGATTTGATTTTGTTTTAGTTTGTTGATTTAATTAGTTGAAGTTTTAGAATTAGGTACAGTTTAGTTGTGTTTTTCAATATTAATTTTATTGTGAATAATTTAATTTATATACTTTATATATTAACTTTGACTTCATGTGAACACAGAAAAATTGTGACGACAGTTTAAGAGTGACGTGCACCGCTAGATATATAGGAACCACTTTAATCACATAAACAAAAAATAATAGTTTTCAGATACATGCATGACTTAACTATTCCATTGTATAACGAATTATATAATAATATAGTTGTTACTTATTAACAGTTAGAGATATAGATGAAAATGCCAATAGTTAATAAAGAATGTTGCAAGGCTTATTATACAGGAAAAGTAAACGTAACCCAATATAATTAATTACTACATTTATTTTTCTTGATCAAAGCAAGGCATTTAATGTAGTACATTACAATTTACTAATTGCTGTATAAATTACAGTGGCCGCAACATTATTTTCTCATTCTAGAATAAATTGGGTATACCGAATGAGTCAGGAAGTGTACTTACCCCAATATTTTCTAAATGTTTGGAATAAAAAATTTAAATTCGGAGGCTTATTACAGAACTGGAATCGGGTATTTTTAGCAAGAAAATAACTTTAGTATACTTCCGGTTTAACCGAAATTTCAATTAACATGTATTTGAACATTTTTTGACAAACTATTAAAAAAATATATTCTAATCTAGATTGATGTGCCCAAAAAAATATTTTAGTTTGCTTCCTACACTACCTACTAGAAAAATTAAAAACACTATGATTGTGATAATTAATTTGGTTCCATGATTTGATTTCTTTGGTTACCACCCTAGGGTCTGTCTTGGTTAAAGCTAGAAACGTACCATTTTGTTTTCATAGCTCTACGCTACAACTCAATAAAACTCAGTTAAAGTCTAAAACTTGGTTATATTATTATATAGTTAACGCATTTTGACTTATATCTCAAAAATATTTTTTCACCCTTTTTATCTGGCTTCTGCACATTAAAATATCCATCGTTATGACTTTTTAAGCTTTAATATTAAGCTCGTTACCAGAGAATCCTGAAATCTATGAACTATGTATCAAATTTAATGTAAATCTGCAAAAATATTGGAATTAATGCAGGCTTATTGGATCTGGAATTCTTAACTTTTGACATCAAATTCGTTATCAGCTACTTTTAAAACATCTAACTACCAATGTTAATGCAATTCCGATGGAATTTGAATTTTTTATCACAAAATTAATTTATGACCAGCGACTTCGCCATATTCTCGAATATTCTCTACTATAAAAAAATTTATTCAATTTTTGCTCACCTTATACTAAACGTAGCTTGATGAAATTAATATGGAACTACCGCCGAATCATACCTCACAATTTGACAAGATTTCATAGAAATCGCTTAAGCGAATCTATAAGCAATTATTGAATATAAAAAAAAACATACACACGGGTCGAATTGAGAATTTCCTCCTTTTTAAATTTTATGAAATCGGTTAAATATTGGAGATCACTTTAGTTAGGGAATTAACTACTACTATCGTAGACACTTTTTTACATTTCTAGCTTGCTTGAAAATCTTCCCAAAACACTAGGACAGATAAGCTTATTCTTTCTCTTGCTAGTATTCATGTGTTTACGACTTCATCGACATACAAGTTATAACGGCATATGAAAATCTTTGAAATAGAATGCGAACTTTTTTTTGCGTTCTTCAACAGTGGTCAGCTTTTTACAAAATTCATATTTGATATCGTTATCGTCAATAGTTTTTGAGTTGATCACTCTTTTACGTTTAACCAACAGTTGAAAGTGAGTACTAGAATATTTATTAATCAAATAATCATTAAAAGAGTAAATGTTCAGAAAATCATCCATCTACATCTTAAACTACCATGTAGTGAAATTTCCGTTTTACTTTGTTTAAAGTTTCAAGCGATAAGATGTTATAGTAATATAATCGTCATGGTTTTTTGAAAGCGAGTTATTTGTTTAGGTATAACTGCTATAATTTGTAATTTTAATTATCTCCCGAGTACGCCATCACGATTGGCGAAACACTCGTCAGTATTTTTTATTTTGTAGAATCTCAAAAGTTACATTTTCCATGTACATTTTATTTTAATGTTTCATAATTTTTATATTTATTGATTGATTTTGCTTGTAAAAATAATAGGGGATTCGTTGTAAAGTTCATTAGAACTTGATAGGCATACTGCATATAGTTTATTTAAAACATGGCTGTTTACCCGCCTCTGGCGATCATCCTCTATGATAGATAAAGGCCAGTTACAATAGCGAATATTCTACAATGGTATATCACATACGTACCATATTTAAAATAAAATTTTCAAGTACAACAGAAAGTGTACAAGTGTTTACAATAATCAAATTGCACACATATATTCAGACACACAGACTTGTTTCGTTTTATATTTGAGTTCAGTATATTATGAAAAAAATTTCTGTAAAAACATTTTGTTTTCTACGGTGTATATTAAGAATGTTTGTCGGGTTATAATATACCTATTTGATCAAACCAAATGGATACAATTATAGAATGACACTGTCTCAAATATCTTTTCTCGATTTATTACTCATCTATCGTACGCTCCTGCAACGACCTCTTCTATAATTAACAGATGAAAATACTTCGTGACACAAATAACACAGTATTTTTGGACCAACGAGCACAACATTTTTTATATTTTTTCCACCGTATACTAGTTTATCACACTGGTATACAAGTCCTTTATAAAACAATCTATCTGATTAGTATATCTATGATTTTTAAATATTTTTACATTCGAGCGACATACAAGAGAAGAAAGTCTTGTAATGGCGAAAAAATCGAATAGAAATTTCGAGATATTTAGAAGTTTCATGGCCCAATACAAGCAGATAATGCGACTCAGCTGACACTGTTCAACGGATCAATCGGTTACTCAGTTTCTCCTCACTGTAAAATTAAAAATTTAGCCAAAACTTTTGCTTATCAAGTACCCAGAGAATTTGGAAAAAGTAAAGAGAAAATTTCTAGGTCCAGGGGTGATTTCTAGTGTTTTTTTAACAGAGTTTCAAACTTCTATATTTTACATTTTAGTCTATTTAAAATCACTGCAGATAGTGTTTTTTAGATGGTGATTATTAGACAGAATTCTAAATTTCTGGTTTTTTATAATTTTGTTCTATTCAAAATCACTGGCAGAATAATAATAATAATAATAATAATAATAATAATAATAATAATTCTTTATTGTCCATTAGACCAATACAAAAAATGGTATCGGACTCGTCAATTGTAAAACATACATGATTCAAAAATACATAGACATATACAAAATATATACTAGATAAACTAGAGACACATAAATAAAACCTTAGATATAAATTAAAATTTAACAAAATAAATAGTAAATCAAAACATGTGAATTTAAAAATCAAAGTTTAAGAATACCAGAAAATTAAAGAAACAAGCATATGGTGTGGTTTTAAGGGGGTGGTTATTGGTCAAATTATTGAATTTGAAGGTCTTAAATTTCTTTAAAATCATTTATATAGGATAGTAAAAAATCTAAGCTGCGGAGATTGTTTTTAAAGATTGATTATTTA